>QPKB01000008.1:16710100-16782026 GCA_003546025.1 Camphora micrantha | reverse complement strand
AATCTGTAATATCAGGGAAGTCAGGTATCGGTCAGCTGTCGGTCGACCGAACCTCAGTTCGGTGAACTGGACACCTGTTCAATGGTTTCGCATATTCAAATTTTATGACCGTTGGGACTGACCGTTGAGTTGGTGACCGAACCCTACATGTTGTCGAACCACAATAGATCCGTGAGACTTGTTTTCTTATTAAAAGACCCTTCCTTGGATTTGGCCTATCACTTGGACTTTGGAGGGTCCAAGGGAGGTGGGGACAATCCATGCTGGCTAAGGAAGCAGGAGGCAAAATCATCATGACAAACCTTTGATTCTTTCATGGTTTGCTCCTCTTATTCTTATTTTATTATCCATTTGTCTTTAAATCTTTGATTCCTAAAAATGGCATTATTAAAGTGTCAAAGTGTTCAAATGTTGAGTGTTTAACATGTTTGCTTTAAAATAGTTTATCATTTTAACTTGATCATTTGAATAGTATCTCACATGTTGGGTCATTAAAATTTCTTTCAAACTTGCTAGTTTCATATTAAACTTTCCAAAACAAGTTTGTCATTATTTTCAAAAACATGTGTGAATCACTTAGTTACTCTATCTCTCATTTACATAATTTATGAGCATTGAATTTCAAAAGAAATAGAAGTAGCTAGTTTTAAAAAGGCATATGTATCATTTATTGATCTTTGCTTTTATCATGCATATGCCTTAGTTAGAATACTCAGCTTTGCCACACTTTTTTGCCCACGTCCCGAGGGGATTTTTTCTTGAAGAAATTTGGGGGCTTTCAAAGCCTATATTATGAACTTAAAAACTACTATTTTCCGGCAAGATACAATCATGTTTGCCTGCGTTTCAAACTGCGCACTTTTGCGACTCGGATGAGAAAAATCTGCAGGAATGAAGCTAAGTTCCCCCGTTTGGCACACTTTTACCCACGTCCCTAGGGATTTTTTTGACGAAATTTGGGGCTTTCAAAGTCCATATTATGAACTTAAAAAATACTATTTTCCGGATTGATACAATCACGTTTGCCTGCTTTTCAAACTGCGCACTTTTGCAACTCGGATGAGAAAATCTACAGGAACAAAGCTGAGTACCCCTGTTGGCACACTTTTAAAGCCAACGTCCCGAGAGGTATTTTTTCGAAGAAATTTCGGGCTTTCCAAGTCCATATTATGAACTTAAAAATGTTATTTGGCGGCATGATACAATCATGTTTGCCTGCTTTCAAACCGTGCACTTTTGCAACTCGGATGAGAAAATCTGTAGGAACGAAGCTGAAGTACCCTGTGTTGGCACACTTTTTGCCCACGTCCCGAGGGATTTTTTCAACGAAATTTTGGGCCTTCAAAGTCCATATTATGAACTTAAAAAATGCTATTTGCCGACACGATACAATCACGTTTGCCTGCGTTTCAAACCGCGCACTTTTGCAACACTACTTTAGGAACAAGCACATCCAAATGCAAGGTGAACAGGGGCCATCATCTTGACCAATCACTTGTAGTGTTCTCATGCGCCCTGTTGAGATACAAAGATAGCCCTGTTCAGGATTAAAATTTTCCCCAATAAACCCCAACAACATAGCCCTGTTTAGATACAAGATAAACTTATTTTGCAATGTTTCCCACAATTACCAAAGAAACCAAAATCCACACAAAGCTCAGCATCCAAGATTCACAATTGAAGAAAAATCCATTCATTTACCCAACAAGATCTCTTCTCTACCAACAAAAAAAAATCCACTCATTTACCCCTTGTCTAATCTATAATAACATGTATGAATTTGAAACAATCATTCTTCGTTAAAGATACAACTGAATGTCGTGCTAGAGATCGCAGCCATTCATAGTTAAAACAACCACTCCATATGGCTAGCAAAGATGCATACAAACACTTGGCCGTAACCCTGTTCTAACATAGGGGTACACACTACACACTAAGACCGAAATGGCCTCTTCTAGCACCTCAATGATTCTCAGCCGAAACCAAACCCTTTGCTCGCCTCATGGATGGCCAAAAGCAACCTCTCCTACAGCTATTCTTTGAAAGGATACTCTGGTAGATCCAATTGGTTGAAACTGCAACAGTGGAAAAAAAATAGAGATGGTAAGTTGGTACATGGATGGAATGGCGAAATAAAATTCATGTAGCTGACCCAAAAATAGTTTGGACAAAGCTTGAATGATGATGATGCTGATGATTTTTTAACATCACTTCGAATCTATGCCTATACATGTTAGTAGAAGCAGCTCCCCACAAATTACCTAGCTCATTGCTTAATAACAAGCAAGCAAAAACATGGTAACCAGGAGAACAACGATCCAATAACATCAAGATACAAAATGAAAATCTGTGCAGAAAAATAATGAAAACATCCAAAAATAACAAGTCACAAACCACTGTATAGGAAAAATAAATAAATAAATGTCCATAAACCTCTGTAAAATCCTTGTGGATACAAGCATAACAGATCAAAGCAACTAAGATCCATTTCACATCCATCAACAGAACATGCAAATACCAGATAAAGACCTGCCTATTACAAAAATGACCCCTACCCATCCAGAAGACAACAATAGGGAAACGCAACCCAAAAAAGTAGAGAGAGAACAAGAAAAAAAAAGGAGACAAAAACCTTGAAGACCCCCCATTTTCAGACAAGCAAATAAACATCCAAACATCAAAATACCCATTTCATATCCAGCTTCAAAGCAAGCAAAAACCCTTAAAATGGTTCTGTCTGCTTCAAAAGCAACACATAAAAAATTCCAAGCCCACCCCAAAATACAAAACTAGAAACAAAACAAAAAAGACCCACTCACATAAAATGAGCATACCATCATGAAAACAACTCATGCAGAAAATCCAACAACAATAAGAATAGCAGAACTAGAAGCAAAAGATAAGATATTGAGACAGTACTGGGGCAAAAAAAAAAAAAAAAAAAAAAAAAAAAAAGTCAAAAAGACCTGCTGGATGATATCTGTTGTGACGTTGTTTGGATTGAATCCTACCATCATAGGCTACATTTGCCCCAAATCACCATGGAAAGAGAAAATAAAATTGCCCCAAATCTATGGAAAGATAAGTTTGCCAACGATTTAAAATAAAATATATATAAAAAAAAACATACCTGGGCGTCAAGGACTCCCACTACTCCTCTTCCTCCTGTCCCACTACTCCTCTTCCGTCGCCGAGAGAGAGAGAGAGAGAGGAACCAGAGTGGTTGTTTGGGAGGGAGAAGAACCAGAGATGGAGGACAAAAAAAACCGTCGTTGGAGATGGACAAGTAGTGAGGGGGGAAGTGGTTGCGGTGGAAGGAGAAGGGGCAGATCCAGATCACCGACGAGGCGGTTGACGGTGGAGAAGGGGTTGAACAGGGAGAAGAAGGAGAAACCAACGATTCAACGATTTGGGCACTTCCTGGGCAGAGCTCCTTTTCTTTTCTTTTTTTCCATTCTCCCGCCCATGTGAAAGTTGAATGCCCAAATAGTTGGTCCACGTCAGCACCATGTGGGATCGGTCCCCAATTCGGGCTTCCCAGTATGTCCAAATAGACTTTTTGTTTTGATATAACTAGCATGAAGCCCCTCAATATCACACAGGTGAAGTACGGGAAAATATATTAATTAATATCTCATTCTTTCAAATCTATTTATAACAAACTAATTAAAAAATCTAAATCAACCAAAAAATTTATGAAAATCAAACTTTTTATCCCTTAATCCACAGCAGCATACAAAAAATAAAGGATTCATATGCATTTATGCTCATTTTGAATACTAAATAAAAACTTTAAAAATAACCTTAAATTTTAGAGTTGGAAGGCATCCCTTTGAATTGGATTACATCCACACAAATGGGCTCAAGATACATTTTATTAAAAAGGCACATATTTAGCCCAAGAGACACCTTTTATTGAAAAGACACCTTTTTGAAAGGACACATCCACAAATGGCCCCCAATAAGCTGATGTGGCTTCTACTAAAGCCAGAATTAAGGATTTTTTTAGGTTTTTTTTTTGCAACAAACATTCAACTTTAAAGAGAAAAAATAGAAGTTATAAACTTTTAGTGGGGGGCACGTATAGGAGGGGTCGGAAAAAAACTTTTAGCGAGGGCTAAAGAATGGCCGCCGCTAAAAATAACTTATACCTTCATACAAAATTACCCGCCATTAAACATTAGACGCTAAAAACCAAAACTTCTCCGATAAAGATTTGGCACCATCGGAGGAAGATTTTACCAATGGCCAATGTTGCGCTCGCTGCTGTAAATTACTTATAGCGGTGCTTATGACCGGCCCCCACTAAAAGTTGTCCGCTAAAAGTATATTTTCTTGTAGTAAACCGTTTAGGAAGAATTAAGGAGATCCTTCCGTCAAAGGAGATCGGAAATTCGTAACGATTACATCATGTATCTACAAGAGGCAGATCGTGACATTGGAATTGAAGACCCCTTCACGTTCAAAGAAGCCATAGATAGTGCAGATTCTGAAAAGTGGTTAGATGAGATGAACTCAATGGCTATTAAGGAAGTCTGGGATTTGGTCGAAGTTCCAAAAGGTTTCGAGGCCATTGGCTGTAAATGGGCCTTAAGACTAAAAAGAACTCCAAAGGAAGTATTGAATGGTATAAAGCCAGATTAGTTGCGAAGGGATTCACTCAAAGAGAAGGTATCAATTATAAGGAAATATTGTTGCCAAAAGAAGGTTGCTATTGTTGCCGGCTTTGGTTGAAGAGAAGAAGTGCAAAAGAGTTATTTGCTTTCTATGAAGGGCAGACGGTAACAAAGAGAGGAATGAGTTATGAGGGTAGGTGGTCAGGAAAATGTTTTTGATATAATAGAAGTTACAAGATTTTACGGAAAAATTCCCGAAATTTGGACATTTCTCGAAAAGGGTCCCCAAATATTGTGTAGGACAAAAGAGGTCCTCCAACCAATTTTTTTATTTTTTTATACTTTTTTTTCTGAGCAACGATAGCGTCACTATGGGCGACGCATGGGCGTCGCTAGTGTCGCTTGTTAGAGCATCTCCTATTGTCTTTTTCTTCCTCTCATTCCTAAGTCACAATTTGCTTGTTTGATACCAAATTATGGCAAAAACAAAAAAATTACATATGATTAGATTTATAATAGGGCTTCGAAATTCAGATTTTTACAGACGGCCAATGTTGCGCCCACCGCTATAAATTACCTATAGCAGTGCTTATGACCCTCCACTAAAAGTTGGCCGCTAAAAGTATATTTTCTTGTAGTAAACCATTTAGAAATAATTAAGGAGATCCTTCTGTCAAAGGAGATCGGCAATTCCTGACAATTACATTGTGTATCGACAAGAGGCATATGGTGACATTGGAATTGAAGACCCCTTAACGTTCAAAGAAGCCATAGATAGTGCAGATTCTGAAAAGTGGTTAGATGCCATGAAAGATGAGATGAATTCAATGGCTATTAAGGAAGTTTGGGATTTAGTCGAACTTCTAAAAGGTTCCAAGGCCATTGACTATAAATAGGTCTTTAAGACTAAAAATGACTCCGAAGGAAGTATCGAATGGTACAAAGCCAAATTAGTTGCCAAGGGATTCACTCAAAGAGAAGGTATCAATTATAAGGAAATATTTTCTCCAGTTTCCAAGAAAGACTCTTTAAGAATCATTGTGGCTTTGGTGGCTCATTTTGATCTTGAGCTAGATCAAATGGACGTTAAAACTGCATTCTTAAATGAGAATCTAGAAGAAAAGGCCTACATGAAGCAACCCAAAGGTTTTGTGAAACAAGTAAATGACAAACTAGTTTGCAAATTAAAGAAATCCATATATGGACTTAAACAAGCTTCCAGGCAGTGGTATTTAAAGTTCAACACAATTATTTCCTCTTTCGGACTTACAGAAAACATTGTTGATGAATATATATATATATATATATATCTGAAGATCAGTGGAAGCAAGTTTATAATTTTAGTATTATATGTGGATGATATTTTGCTAGCTATTAATAATTTGGCAATTTTGCATGAGACTAAAGGATATCTTGAATAGAATTTTGATATGAAAGACATGGGCGAAGCATCCTTTGTAATCGGAATTGAGATCTATCGGGACAGATCTCAAGGATTACTAGGACTATCCCAAACTGCTTATATCATATCAAAAAGATTTGATTTGGAAGGATCTATAATACAATACGCGCCCATTTGAAAGGGAGATATGCTTCATAAAGGTTTATGTCCGAAAAATGATATTGAGAGAAAGCAAATGAACAATGTTCCTTACGTCGCTGCTGTTGGAAGCTACATGTAGCTTAAACATGCACAAGACCAGATATCAATTTTGTAGTTGGTGTACTTAGCAGATATCAAAGTGATCCGGGTTTAAAACATTGGAGAGCAGCTAAGAAAGTCTTACGGTATCTCAAGGGCACTATGAATTACATGCTCACATGTAAAAGATCAGATCACTTGAAAGTGATTGGGTACTCAGATGCAGTTTTTGTGGGGTGCCTCGATATTAGGAAATCTACATCTGGTTATGTTTTCCTATTAGTTGTGTTGAAAGTAGGGGGGCTTCGTGGACAAATTTTCAAAACTTTTGACCCACTTGACTCAGGGGTCAAGTACCCATAAGGCCATAAACCTTATCCAGGATGCAATCCCTCACTCTCATCAATCATGTACAATAATATTGTAAGTCCATGGATCCGAACCCTAGAGGGGGGATGAATAGGGTGAGCTTCTATTAAGTGACCAATTATGCCAAATTCTAATTTGTTAACAATTAACTAGTCACAAGTGATGATATAGAACTAAAGTGCGGAAGATAACAAAAACAATCATCACAAAGCATTCTCCATAACACAATGATTTATAGTGGTTCGGCCTCAATACCTACATCCACTACCGGCTTGTGATCCAACACCCCACAGGATTTCCACTATTTATGCTTTTCAATAGGCTAAGCAATAACCTTTACAATATGCTTTCCAAGGCTTAGCAATAACCTCTTACACTATGCTTTTCTTAGGCTAAGCAATAACCTCTTCAACCAAAAGGTTGGTTATCGATCTCTCTAAGTAGTGTCTAACATACACTTGATGGAGATACAATTATAGCTCAATACAACGCCTCTTAATTAGGCGGATATAAAAGTGAAAATCTAATTTACACACACACACACACACACACACACACACACACACTGAATGCAAAGATGAATGCACAATGTGTATGTATGATGTCCTCAATCAATTTGAAAATTAAAGCTCATAAATGTATGC
Organism: Camphora micrantha; assembly: GCA_003546025.1. Classification (NCBI taxonomy): domain Eukaryota; kingdom Viridiplantae; phylum Streptophyta; class Magnoliopsida; order Laurales; family Lauraceae; genus Camphora; species Camphora micrantha. The sequence goes on along the minus strand of QPKB01000008.1, from coordinate 16,774,755 downwards.
CAAAGGCTTTTAAAAGCTTTTAGCTCATAAAAACATTTATGATTGAGGAAAGAATGCTAATCACAAGTTTAAAAACAACTTATAAAAGATTTGTCAATCTAGTTCAAGCAAGTTGTGAAAGATTAAGAACAAAACATGCGATGCATAAGGATTTCAATCAAATCAACAATGAAGCTTAATATATGTATGCTTAAAGCATTTTGAAAGTGTGAAGCACAAAAATAGATTTGATTGAAATCAAGGGACAAATTACATGTACTTAAAAATATAACTTGAAAATGATATACCTATCAAACCTAAGCAAGTTGTGAAACTTTAAAACAAAAGTACATATGATTTGTGAAGTTGTTGAATCCAAAACATAAAATAGACATGAAAGTGATTTTCTTATAATGAAAAACAACAACCAAAGATTCAACCAAGTATAGGAATCATGTTAACATATAATTTCAAAGATGTTTACAAAAACATGATTTACTTAGATATACCAATTTAAGTACTACTTGGTTTGAATCAAAGTGTTGCATCCAAAACAATAAATCAATTCAAAACATAAACATGTTAAGGACACAATACAAATCATAGTTTATCATGCTATAAAAGATTTACCAATATTTAAAACAAAGCATGAAAACATATGATTAAGAAAAATACAACTTACTTATAGATTTAACTTCATTAATCCAAGCTTTAGCTTTCCAAATGTCCCTTATCCTTCCTTAACTCATTCCCCTTTGATTGGCCTCAAAGCATCTCAAGGAGGGCCTCTTTATTCCTCACTTTGGTAAAGAAATGAGCTTCATTTTAAACCCAAAAAGTGCCTAGCTGCTAGTCCCCGGTCGACCCGGTCATAAATATAGCCGTTTGAAAAACTACTTTTAACGGGGGCCAGAGACCGCCGGTAAAAGTGGTTTTGGCCGCCGGTAAAAGTCCTGTTTTCTCAAAAATGATTTTTTTTAAAGAAACTTTCTTGTGGGGACTTTAGGCCATGGAATCAAGCATGGAAACATGATTTTAATTCAATCTAAGTGCTTTTAAAATCATGAAACATAAAAGCCTAAAATGATTTGAAAGAATTAAAACATAGGCTAGCTTAATTCATAAAACTTCTTTTTCAAATTAAATGCATCCAAGATTAAAAACAAAACATGCATAAATCAATAGTTCTACAAGTCTAAAAAACAATACATGTATAAATCAAAATATCAAGATTTTCTAAATCAATTCAAGTGTGAAAATTCGAATGATGCTAAAATGATAATGCATCCATTAAATTGCAATACACAAAATCCCTAACAAATATAACCTTTCTAAAAGATAGAAATCCAGCAGTACCTTGCAACAAAATAATCCACTACAAGTAGAGAAGCAGATTATACCTTTGGAGCCCGGTAGTGCTCTAATGGAGAAGAAGACAAACAACTTGATCAAGAACTCTCCTTGAAGCAATTTTTGATCTCCAAGACCTTGTTGTCTTCAATGCTATAACCCGCTATCAAATCTCTTTTCTTAAAAAAGATGGTGGAAACTTCGAGAGAAAACTCTACTAGAAACTCCTAGGAACTAGAAGAGAAAGAGAGGAGAGAGAAGTGTGCAACTATTGCACAAAAGAGGGGGCTGGGCGTGAATTCCAAGGTTGGACGTCCAGCCCCCTTTTGTTTCCTTTTATAACTTTTTACAACTCTTCTTCTTACTAATTAACTAGAAGTTCTACTTCCATAATAATTAGCAACTTTCTCCATTCTAATTGCTATAGAAGTCTCACTTCCACAACAATTAGTAAGTTAACTATTACCACTATTAGACCACTATTAGAAGTCCTACTTCAAATAGAAATAGTAACTTTCTAATTCCTTCCTCTAAGAGTTCAAGTAGGATTAGTATCTTAATAACTTGGGCTAGTGTGGGGACAACTAGGGATTCCATAGAAAGCTGGCTCCAACTGGAACACCGTGACCCCACATCTCATGTACAATCCGGGCACACAGTTAATTGCAAATAATACCACTATATAAATGAAATTGGACTCCAGTCTTAGGAATAAGTTATAATGAAGACCCTAAACTTTCTGATTACCACAAATAGACCCCTCTATCAATATCCATGGATTAATTGGACTAAATTGTCTCACCAATTTAAATCTACATCTTATTATCCTTAAGACCCAATTAATCACAGTGATCATCAGTACCATCCAATTAACTCTTAATCGAGATGGGTGCGCAATTACTATAATGACAAATCCATTAATTGGCACAAGGGGAAAATATAGACAGATTTCATCTTGACCATTGAATGTTCCAACAATCCTACTACCACCTACCTAAGACACCGAGGTGTTGACTTACAGTTGGCCTCACTCATTGATGACTAAAAGCAAATGAATAAATAGAAACTTGAATTCATCAATATCTTAGGATTGAGAGTCTATTGCTAGGGAATTATGAGAGCAAACTTTAAATTCGATACAGTATTCCATAAGGTGCTTCTCATGGTCCTTCAATACATCCAATGTACCAGCACCATGGTCCAGAATCTTACATTCTGATGATCGAGATAAATCACACTATCTCATATTGATCAAAGTGATGCAATCTTATCAGATGATATGCCTAGTCTCATCACCAGTTGTGAAGATATTTAAGTATAAGATTTGTGACACATGTCTCCCGTATGTGGATCTCATCCATACACATATATTACATCTAATATACTAATGGGACCCGGTTCAACTAATGAACCATCATGTCATATGTATTGGTCATGTGCATTAAGTAATAAAAACATCATTCATCTCATGAAAGGAAAGCATGATATTATTGATAAATAAAGAAATTAATCAATTTATTACATCATCTGATGAATTGAGTCCATACAATCTAACAATCTCCCACTTGGGCTTAATGCCAGTCAGGGTTGGATCTCATGCCCATCCCGTCTATATGTTGCTCAAAGACTTTGGTAGTCAAGGGCTTAGTAAAGGGATCTGCTAGATTGTCCGCAGAGCCTATCTTGGTAATAGCAATATCACCTCTCTACACAATCTCTCTGACTAAATGATACTTCCTTTATACGTGCTTTGGGCTTTTATGGCTTCTGGACTCTTTGGACTGAGCGACTGCTCTGCTACTGTCACAATAAACTGTGAGCGGCTGTCGTGCCAAAGGTACCACCCCAAGTTCTATAAGGAATCTCTTGAGTCATACTGCTTCCTTAGCTGCTTCACAAGCCGCTACATATTTAGCCTCCGAGGTGGAATCAACGGTAGATTCCTGTTTTATACTCCTCAAGCTGATAGCTCCTCCACCAAGCATAAACACATAACCGGAGGTGGGTTTCCTGGAATCCTTATTTGACATGAAGTCAAAATCTGTGTATCTGACTGGAATGAGCTCATCATTGCTATAAATCAATATGTAATCTCTAGTCCTTCTCAAGTATTTGAGAATACATTTTACAGCAGTCCAATGTTTAGGTCTTGGATTAGACTGATATCTGCTGACTAGGCACACTGCATGATAGATATCTGATCTAGTACATAGCATAGCATACATGAGGCAACCAACGGCCGAAGCGTATGGTATCGACCTCATCTACTCCTTTTCCTCTGGTGTCTTAGGACACTGATCTTTGGAAATGTGCACTCCATGCCTGAAAGGTGTAATACCCTTCTTGGAGTCCTGCATAGCAAGCCGTACTAGTACCTTATCTATATATGCAGCTTGAGATAAGCCAATCATCCTATTTTTCCGGTCTTGATGGAGTTTGATCTCTAAGATGTAGCTAACTTCTCCTAAGTCCTTCATATCAAAAGTTTTGACCAACCAAACTTTCACTATTGACAACATTCCTATGTCTTTCCCGAAGGAGAAGGATGTCGTCGACATATAAAACCAGAAAAACTACCCTGTCACCTTCACTTTTCATGCACACACATGACTCGTCCGGATTGTGACAAAAACCAAATGACTTGATTGCCTGGTCAAAAAAGATGTTCCAGCTTCGGGATGAATGCTTTAATCCATAAATGGACTTCTGCAACTTGCAAACCTTTTGTTCTTGGCTTTTAGCTATAAAACCGTCTGGTTGCATCATATAAATGTCTTCCTCAAGATGGCCGTTGAAAAACGCCGTCTTGACATTCATTTGCCAAATCTCGTAATCTAGATGAACCGCAATGGATAAGAGTATCCGGATGGACTTGAGCATGGCTATTAGCGAGAAGGTTTTCTCATAATCGATACCCTCTTTCTGAGTATATCCTTTCGCAACAAGCCTAGCCTTAAAGGTCTCGACTCTACCATCTAGTTCTCTTTTTCTCTTGTAGACTCATTTGCACCCAATAGGTTTAATATTGGCAGGCAAGTCGATAAGTCTTCAGACCTGATTGGAGTACATAGACTCCATCTTAGCTTTCATAGCATCTTGCCAACGTCCTGAATCTATTTCATTAATTGTTTCATCATAGTTATAAAGATCTTATTCTAGTTCTTCTGGGACTGCCTCATAAGACTCTCCCAAAAACGAGAACCTGTCAGGAGGTCTGACAATCCTCCCACTACGACGAGGCACTGGTGTAACTACTGGGTCTGGTCAGGGTGGTTCTTCCTTAAGTTCGGTCTCACTTGAATTTAGAATTGATTGCTTTTGAATTTCTTCGAAGATCACATTTTCTAAAGATTCTCGATCTAACATATAATCTTCTTCCAGAAAAACTGCATCGGTGCTCACTAGCACTTTCTGCTCTCTAGGATTATAGAATAACCAACATTTAGTTCCCTTGGGATATCCTACAAACGTGAATACTTCCGACTTCGATTCCAACTTATCTGTCTTAACCTTTAGCACATGCACCGGACAACCCCAAATGTGTAAATGCTGCAGACTAGGCTTTCGCCCGGACCACAACTCCCTGAAAGTTTTAGGTACAGACTTAGATGGTACGAGGTTTAGTATGTACATCGCAGTATCCAAGGCATATCCCCAAAAGGATATAGGTAATCCTGAGGAACTCAACATAGACCCCATCATATCTAAAAGAGTCCGGTTCCTTCTTTCTGTTGAGGCATACCAGGAGCAGACATCTGGGATAAAATCCCATTTTCTGACAAGTATCTCATAAAATCAGCAGAGAGATATTCCCATCCTCGATCTGATCGAAGAGTTTTGATACTTTTACCTAATTGCTTTTCCGTTTCCGCTCGGAACTCTTTGAACTTTTCAAAAGCCTCGGACTTGCGGTGCATAAGGTATATGTATCCATATCTTGAGTAATCATTTGTGAAAGTGATGATGTACTCATATTCTCATCTGGCCCTGACATTAATGGGTCCACACACATCAGTATGAACTAATTCCAATAAATCTTTGGCCCTATTGCCATTAGATGGATCTTTTGGTCAGTTTGCCTTCCAGACAGGACTCGCAGACAGGCATTGATTCCATCACCAATGAAGGCAAGATACCATCTTTCACTAGCCTATCAATCTTATTTAGGTTTATATGACCTAGCCTCATGTGCCAAAGTTTTGTTGTATTAGATGAAGGTGACTTTCTCTTTAATGATGGTCTATTAATTGTTTCAGTATCATGTATCTCATACATTGTGGGAGTTAACAAATAAAGCTCATTGGTTACCTTGCTAGAACATATAAAAGTATCATTCCTCTTTATGACAACTTCAGTACCAAAAGTAATAAAATAACTTATATTCACCAAACTAGAAACTGAAATTAAGTTATGCCGTAAAGACAGTACATATAATGTATCTGACAAAACCAATTAATTATTTGAGAAACATAAAGTAATGACTCCCACTGAAACAGCCTCCGCCTTAGCGTCAAATCCTAGGTTGACAATGATTTCCCCATCACTTAACCTCCTGGTTTCCTTGAACCCCTGCAATGTATTACATATGTGATTAGTTGCCCCGGAGTCCACACACCAATATTCTGAAGTGCCAGTTGAAAAACTAACTTCAGAAATAAGTGACTCAATCATACCTGAGGTCTTTTTCTTAGACAGATATTCTGTACAATTCATTTTCCAGTGTCCTGTCTTACCACAATGGAAACACTTTCCATTTGTCCCTAAACCCTTAGCCTTGACCCAATTAATCACAGTAATAATCAGTACCATCCAATTAACTCTTAATCGAGATGACAAATTCATTAATTGGCACAAGGGGATAATATAGATAGATTTCATCTTGACCATTGAATGTTCCCACAGTCTTACTACCACCTACACAAGACACCGAGGTGTTGACCTATAGTTGGCCTCACTCATTGGTGACTTAAAACTTGAGTTCATCAATGTCTCAGGATTGAGAGCCTATTGCTAGGGAATTATGAGAGCAAACCTTAAACTCGAGACAGTATTCCATAAGGTGTTTCTCATGGTCCTTCAATACATCCAATGTACCTGCACCATATTCAGAATTTTATATTCTGATAATCGAGACAAATCACATTATCTCATAGTGATTAAAGTGCTGCAACCTTATCAGATGAGATGCCCAGTCTCATCACCGGTTGTGAAGATATTTAAGTATAAGATTTGTGACACATGTCTCCCGTGTGTGGATCTCATCCATATCACATCTAATATACTAATGAGACCCGGTTCAACTCATTAACCATCATGTCATATATATTAGTCATGTGCATTAAGTAATAAAAACACCATTCATCTCATAAAAGGAAAGCATTATATTATTGATAAATAAAGAAATTAATAAATTTATTACATCATCTGATGGATTGAGTCCATAAAATCTAACACGTTGGAGGTGCAATTTCATGGAAGGGTGTTAATCAAATACTTATTACTCCGAGTATATTTAATGCAAAGCACGTGGTGTGCTTTGAAGCCATAGGTCATGCATTATGGTTGCGCAATTTCATCTCAGGACTGCAAATTATGGATTCCATTGCGGAGCAACTAAAGATATTTTGCGATAATATTGTAGTTACAAGAGTTGCTAGGAATGACAAGCGTTCAAGTAAATCCAATTTTTTGGATGTTAAGTAACTTTTTGTGATAGGAAATTTCTGGCGTCTATTGAAGGGATCTCCACGGATCTCATGATTGCAGATCCTTTGACAAAGGCATTAGCGCTAAAAGCATTTAGGAAACATGTCATTGACATTGGGCTTGTAAATTTGTCATGATAAGGATTGTTTTGTGTTTATAGACATTGTTTTGGACTTGATCAAATTTCAGTTGATTTATATTTGATGATTTTGTCTTCTTGCTTTATTTTCTCTACTTTATGCAATGTGATTATTATTAATAAAAGCAGGAAATATGATATATATAAAAATTTCAATGTAACCAATTCGGTCAAGTAATGATTGTCGCAATAATGTTGTGTAACCACCATGATTCGCATTGATAGTTTTCCACTTGATCATAGTATGAAGGCTTAGCAAAAATAAGACTAGTTAGTCAAATTTGAGAATTCTTGTGATTACAATATCTAAAGAATAATGGAGTAGTTCCTGTGGTCATGTGGACCAAGTGGGAGAATGTTATAATTATTGGGCTTAAGTGTGGCCCAATGACCACATGCCCATATGGGTCCCCCCACTTTGGAAGACCAACTCACATAAAGACTCCGATATTAATAAGTCTCCTTAATAGAGATCTCTTTGGTGTTTATGGAAATTAAGTTGCTAACATAAAAGAGTTTCTTATGCTAAGAGGAATCTGAATCCTAACTAAATTAGGACTCAATAATGGGAAGGGAATTGTCTTGGAAAACATCTATATAGGGTTTAGGGGTTACAGCTCTTCTCTACACAATACATTGGTTGCCCCATCGAGATCACATAGTAAGGTCGTAGTGGAGGAGTGTAGTAAGTCTCCAATCAAAGATAACAGTTTTGATCAGGCGAACACGATGGAATCAAGTATTTGTTTAGATTTCATATTTATGTTGTGTTATTTATATCAATCCTATATTTATGTAGATCGGATTAAAGTTATGTTAGTCCTAAACTAGCAAATCGGACAGTGGAACCAACTCCATTTGAATTAAAACTTATGGATGAATTAGTGGAGGGGTTGTGATTTATCTTGAATGGTTTGGATTATCCATGTGGACCCCACGATTGAGTTCCAAAAAAGTGTTAGAGGATCCGGATTCATTTAAGTATGCATCTCTCTAGCAAATCAACTCATTGCTTCACGAATAGTGGTATTTTAGTTTGAATATAAGAAATTTATAAACACGAACAATTGAGAAACATGTCATTTTAAAGGAGAAAAAGAAACCTGACATTTGCCAATCAACTTGATACGGTTCTCACATTCTATTCTATGCTCTTATTAGAACCATGCTGTCACAAAAGTACTATACGCACCACCTGGATAGTTGGAGGATGGAAAGATCCAAGTGAGACCACCGTGGATATGAAGTTTGAAGCTTGTCAGAGAGGATCTTTAAGAACTTTCAGCAAGCCCATCTCATGATTCATCCGAACCATTCACACACTCCGGACCCCACTTGATAGTCATTAGATGTTTCGATTTGCACTCACCAAAAGGATTGGACCATTGAGTCGATGGTCAAAACCTTTTGAATGTTTCTTGCTTACCTCCCATGTGGAGCTAATTTATAATTAATTCATCTTGTCACTCCCACTCCCGTTCATGAATTGCCACTTGCCCCTTGCTCTAATTGGAACTGTATCCAATAAAAATGAAAAAAGAAGAAAATAAAAGCAAGTGCAAGAGAAAAAATGCAAATAAGCTCTCTTCCCTGAAATCAAGGTTTATTGATTGTCCCTATGTATAGCCTACCACTAGTCCATAAAGTGACCCACCAAACCTTTCCTCTATTGAGCTTGACAGACTTAGATTGAGCTCAACCATATCTCAAGCTGAAGCATTATTATAAATTCACTTGAGCTAAGCTAAGGTTGAATTTGGCTTCATAATGGATAAAAAGCTTAAGTTCAAGTGAAACTCATAATATATTTATGTAACTTTACATAGTCTTTTTACGATGCATGATCACTATAGTACTTTTCTTATATTTCACGTAATTAATGCATTGCATTTTTCATATATTGTTGATCGGCATACCTAGCCAAATGATGCTACTTTGGTGTATAGGCCAATCGGTGGAAGCCATGGCTTGTTTGGCAACTGTACCCTTAGAGTCTAGTAAGGTAAAGTCCAAATTTGTATAAAAAAATAAAAATCATATCAAAACACTTTAATTCAAATTTCCCACTATATTTTTTTATAAAAAGTCAAAAAATAATCTCATTTCTCCAAAAAAAAAAAGTAATTTCCTATAAAAAAAAGTCAAAAAGATTCCATCACAAACAATTAAAAATGAAATACGAACATAACTCACTTATATTTTATTATTTCCTCAAAATAACTTTTACTCAATTCAACTCCATTAGTGAAGCCCTAAAACTCGCCAGTTCAAGTGTGGAGACTCTTGTTATGTGGCTGATCAATCAACACGCGCGACAAGCTCGCCTATAGCTGGGGCTGTCAGTTGGCAAAGGATCAGCCCAAAAACACTCAAGCCCGAATTTAATAATTGAGGATTCAAACCATCCATCAGTACGACCCACACTCAAGTTAAGGGTTGGAATCACTTGTCAAGCCTAGGGAAACAGTAGGACCCTGTTTCCCTAGGAATCCATATAACTCCACTCCTCTCCACATGGAAGAATTTTCTGCAACGATTTCAATTTATACACGTGGACCCCGCTGAAAGCGATCACAGGTGACTATTCTCATTGAAAGCAAAAGGAAAGAGACGGGATCCCCTGTCGCACGCACCCACCAGAAATTACTTAAGCTCCTTGGTAGGCCCACTTTGAAAAGTATGTAACGGTGACACTATGTTATTTCACAAGTCTCGCCAGTTTCCTCTCTCTCGGGTAATCCTGACTTGAAAGGGAGACCAATCAGATACTTGAAGCCCGATGGAAAGACCGAGGAAAAGAGAAAGAAAGCACAAGTGGGAGGGTCCCAGCATTCAAGATCCAATTACTATAATATAAATATGACCAAGAAAACCATCTCTCCTCTTATCTACTACTTTTCCACGGATTTGCCTTTCAGCGCAAGCATGCCTCAAAGGTTAGGGACAAAATTACACTCCTCCGGGTCAGTCTTCGTTGTTGCTAGATTGTAGGAAATTTCGATGAGATAGGGATAGTTAAAGCTGTTGGCAACATCAACCGATTGCGGCTGTAGGGGATCAGTTGAGTGCATTGACTTTGATCGGCTGGTAAGACGCGGCAACAAAGAGCAAAAGAAAAATTCATGTAAGAGAGAATTACCCATGAGCTTATTCTAGATAGACACACCCATCACATCATATCAAAATGTTATTGATTACTGAAAGATGTTTCTAACAATTCATTTAATTCCGTGACTAGATGTTGTTGTATGGTTGGTTGATAAAGGGGATTTTCCATTAGGACATCGATTTTGGGGCTTAATTTGCATGTTTTCAGCCATTTGACGGGGCTTAATTTTGACTAGACTACTCTTTAGTTAGTTGGTTCAGTGGGCCCCATAAACAAGGCAAGCAGCCAACGTTTTGGTTTGAGTGAGGAGTTTCTTTTCCTTTAGAAGGAAAGGATTTGAATTTTGCTATCCATTTTTCGTATGCTTCTAAAGCCTTAATAAAATTTCTGACTCTATTTGAAAAGTTCACATAAAAGTCATGTGTCTGCCCCCAAAAAACCCTCATGAAAATTTTTTTTTTTTTCCAAAAATCTAATTACCTGTTTGGTTTCACCTCTCAAGCGAAAATTTTGAATCCACCACTTCATGTATCCCCACTCAAAACCCATGACTATGAGATTAGTGTCATTGCTAAGCATTGCAAAGACTCACCTACTTAACCCTAGATTTAGGAAAGGGAAAAGGGAAGAGGTGCTCATGATAAAAATTGGACTATGTACAGTGATCAGGAAAAAAATAGTAATCATTGGCCACACATTCAACACACATCCAGTGGGCTTAGTCTCGCTAGGATGCATTGGCAATATGATATAAATATCCCCTTGAAGTTGCATTAGTCTACACAATATCAACAATTTATATTTTTTGGCTAAAGGATTTTCAAGGAATATTCAGGTTTTATTTATTTATTTTTATTTTTTTTACGCTTTGGAGGTGGTTCAATGTACCAGTGGATTGATGGGTTGGTCCTTAATTACCCTCATCAACGATATTTTTAACATTGCTAAGTCATTCAAATGTGTTAAAGTTCTCTTTTATTCCTAGAGAATTTAATAAGGTAGCTCATTTTCTAGTTTACTTTATCTCCTTGGCAAGTAGCGATTGTTTTTGGGATGGTTTTTTTTTTTTTTTTTTTTTTTTTTTTTTTTTTTTTTTTTTTTTTGACCTTGGCTCCTATCCAGTATGGATGGGATGTAGCATTTTTGGGGATTTTCTTTCTATCTGCTTTTTTTTTTTTATCTTTGATGGAATTCTGCATCACCAGAAAAATAATAATTGATGGTTTTTAAGATTTATTAAGAAAGTTTTTGTTTCCTATAAAAATGATACTATATGCAGCTGTTGTACTTCGTTCTCTAAAGGATCAATGGGGACACATCTGATGTTCGTTGCTATTCAAAGTGGGAGGCCATCATCTGCAATGATTACAGGGTGACTGAGCTATAAATAATTTGTTTCGTAAATAGTCGTTTCAATATCATTGAGCTCTTTGTTTACTTTTGCCTCTTTTATCTTAAAAAAAACCAAGTCCACTGTCCTATGATTTGGCTACAACTAGTTGCCGACCCGCGATTGGGAATCCTTTGCCGACGCAATTTTTTTTTTTTCCAGATGCGGTGATTGTGTTGGCAAAAGTGTATTTTATTGTTGTGGCTCTTTGTTTAGTTTTGCAATTTCAAGGAAGAGTGTTAAGAAAACACTCATTTCTCTGTCTACATTTAATGCAGAGTGTGTGGCGTGTTTTGAAGCCATGGGTCATGCATTGTGGTTGCACAATTTCATCTCAGGGCTGCAAGTTATGGATTCCATTATAGAGCCACTACAAATATTTTTGCGATAATGCAGCAGTTACAAGATTCGCTAGGAATGACAAGCGCTCAAGTAAATCCAAATTTTTGAATGTTAAGTATCTTTGCCATGACAAGGATTGTTTTGTGTTCATCGACACTATTTCAAATTTGATCAAATTTATGTTTGATGATTTCGTCTTCTTGCTTCTTTATTTCATCTGCTTTTTGCACATGTGATTATGGTTAATAAAAGCAGAAAATATGATATATATATATATATATATGAAGATTTCAGTGTAACATACTTAATAGGATGCAAAAGGATCCTATTACCTCTATGAAAGACTTGGTCAAGTGAGGATTGTTGATGAGTGTAATACATGGAAGGAAACATGTCGCAATAATGTGCCCAAGAACAACTCAAGCCCGAATTTGCTAATTAATTGAGGATTCAAACCGTCCAACAGTAGGACCCACACTCAGGTTTAGGGCCTGTTTGCATGTATGGTGAAGTGAAGTATGGTGAAGTGAAGCATCAAATCAAGAGAGAATAAAATATAAGGTGTTATGATGGTGTTTTTTTTTTTAGTTGTTTGGTATAAAATCTTTTTTACTTTTTATATAGAAAAGTGAAGTTTTTTTGTCTTTTAGTGAAAAAAATAAGTTGCTTTTTTTTGACTTTTTTGAAAAAGAGGAGGGAATTTTGAAATTATGTACTTTTGATATATCCCATTGTCTTTTCTCGTCTGGATAATGGAGGCTTTACCTCACCTCACCTCACCTCACTTCACCACACATCTAAACACACCCGGTTGGAATCTCTTGTCAAGCCTTCATAACTCCACATCGAAGAATTTTCCGCACCGATTGCAATTCATTCACGTGGACCCAGCAGAAAGCAATCACGGGAGACTTTTCTCATTGAAAACCAGGTGATTGCAAAAGGAAAGAGACGGGATCCCCCTGTTGCTCGCACCCACCAGAAATTAATTAAGCTCCTTGGTAGGCCCACTTTGAAAAATCTATAAGGGTCCATGAAACTATGACATTTCTCAGGTCCGCCTCACTGAATAGCCTCGCCAGTTTCCCCTCTCTCTCGGGTGATCCGGACTTGAAAGGGTACTCTTATCTCCTACTTTTCTACAGATTTGCCTTTCAGCACAAGCATGCCTCAAAGGGTAGGGACAAAATTACACTCTTCCCGGTCAGTCTTCGTTGTTGCTATTGTATGAAATTTCGATGAGATGGGGATAGATTGTCGTTAAAGCCGTGGGTAACATCAACCGAGAACAGTGCTAGTTGTAGCACTTCCAAAATCCACGGATTCACCTTTCACTCCTTGGATGGTGATGCATTTACTGCGGCTGTAGGGGATGAGTGGAGTGAATGGGACTTTGATCGGCTTGTAAGACGCGACACCAAACAGCAATAGCAAAATTAATGTAAGAGAGAATTACCCTTGAGCTTATTCTAGATAGACTTAAAGAAAGATACGAAACAACCAACCCATCATATCATATATCACAATGCTATTGATTACTGAAAGAGAGAGTTGTTACTGTGTTTGCATTGAGAAGAGTTGGTTGGGCGGTGGTTCTATCCATGTAAGTGAATAAAGACAGTGAAAGAAAGTTGACCGGCTACCAACCTCTTCTTCCTCATCTATTAATAAATGGTCGGGCACCGGATTGTTAGTTGTAGGTTGTTCAATTTCCCTTTTCTTCTCTCTTTGGCTATGCCATGAGAACTACATGGGTGCAGCTGGTGTTAGTGTTGGTGTTGGTGCTGGTGCTGGGCGGAGAGAATTTCTACGTTGCCGTATCAGGCAGCGCGGATCCGCTAGATGGTAAAGTTGCTCTTACTTCCGTTTCTCCTTCTGTCGTCTAAATGTTGAGATATGCTCTGCTTCACATACAGAGAGGGGGAGAGGTTTTCCTTCTTCTACTTTTTTTGGTTTCCGCTTAAATCAGTTTCTCGTCTCGCTGCTCACAAGTCCAACTTAGAAACAGAGCTCAGAGACATAGCGGAGATGTTTTTGGGTTCTAGTTGAATTTTCTCTTGTTTCACCCGTTTGGTTTATGTCCTGTATTTGGGATTAATCTCATTGATCGATTGGATTAGTCTTTCTTAGGAATTTATAAATATATCTCTATGAGCCAACTCTCCTAAGCTCAAACTTAGGATAAGATAAGCTCAAGTGCGTAGTGGGGCCCACTTGGAGACCCACATGAGGATGGGGATGGGGGGATTTTAAAGACTACTTTAGATCTTCTTCTCTGCAAAAAAAAATCAGCCCCAACCTTGATTTTTATCATCTCCATGTGGGCCCAAAAATTTGATGAACAATAGTCCATTCGGATCGATACATAGTCAATCCAACGATAAATCATAAAATTTAAAAAGAATAAAATATATATATATATATATATATAACCCTAAAATTCAAAGCGAGTAAAATATAAAAAAGCAATCTCTTCTCATGGATGTAGAGACATCACCAGACCACATAAATAATTAACTATGTGTCTCTTTTGTTCTGATGTACACATGCACACAACAATACTAAGCAAACTTGGAGTAGGTGTTGGCTTCGGATATAATATAGTTAGAAGTACCGGTAAAGGAAATGAAAGACTGCCAAAAAAAAGTGTGTGCCTTCTCTATGAAGTACAGGGCTTTGAAAAACATTTGGCATTTTTGAAAAATACCCATTGAACTTTTGATTTTTCCCTCTTGGTCTGTGAAGATAGAAAGGGTTTTTCTGTTTTGTTTTTTACTTCTTTTGTTGAATATAAATAGAGCATATATGGATAGCTCCCAAAAGGAGGGGAGGGAAAACCCTCTTTACAAAAAGAATGATGCGCTTATGAATGTATTCAAGAAATAATAATAATAATAAAAAAGTATTCACTTATGAAATGCTTCCCTCCCTTTTATTTATTTATTTATTTATTTGTTAGTTAGTTTGTTGTTCTCCATTTTGCCTTATCAGCTTTCTCCACTCTTGTTTGCGTAATTCACTTATAAAGTGAATTTTAGTAAACACTCAATTTAAGAGACATAAAAAGAGGAGAGGTCATATAAAAAATATCAAATTTCAAAAATAATCTCTTCTATTTCTAAAAAAAGTTAAAAGAAAAAATTTCTCTCATTCCACTAAATGACAAAAATCCCTCTAATTTTTACAAAAAAAAAAAAAAAAAAAAAAAAAAAAAAAAAAAAAAAAAAACAACGAAAAATAGATATCTTCTTAAACCATTAAATATTGAAAAAAAAAATGCATTGAAATTTGATTTCACACCCTCTACTTTTAATCTCTCTTGAATTGATAATTTCACTCTAATTCACTCTACAAGTGAATTATCCAAACAAGTTAGGAGTTGAATTCTATTGGTTGAAAATTGAAACCACTTCATTTAAAAATGTCTCTTGACTACTTCCATGCAGTGAAGAAAATAAGAATTTCTCTTGTAGTTGGCAATGATGGTCGATTAATAATGTCGGTAAAATAACTTAGCATAAAGAAGTAAGAAATTTGACTAAAGAAATTAAAAAAATAACTAGTATATTAACGTAATCTCAAACATTGATATTATGTGTTCAACTTGGTGTTACCCATCCACTAGTTATTGGGTCATATCGCAAAATGATAAAAGAGATAGAGTTTTTGTTGCTTTCCTCAATTGACAACATTCAACAATCGGTACATAAGTTAGTAGAAGAATTGTAAAATGCATATGTCAGCATATTTACATGAGGGTACATGATTTAAGTTATAAAAAGATTAATTCATTCTTTTGGAAATCATAATATAGGATTGATGTTCCAAAAATAGTCTTGATTTTTGACCTATTAGTCACTAAGAGCTCAAATCTTCTATTTATAGTTACACGGAATTCCTTATTTAAAAACTATATAAGATCTAATCTAATTTAGATTTTGATAAAAATCCCAAAAAATCAAAATTTAATCACAACTTAAATGAGCAAGTGTCCAAAATGTACTGATTATGAGAACCAAACTTGAGAAGATATGTATTATAAACTCAATTAAGGCTGAAGAAAAAGAAAAGCAAAACAACAAAGGAAGAAGGAGAACCAGACACATGGGATGGGCTTGTGATTGGTAAAGAAGTAATAAAGGTCCTTTAATGAGTTTGCCAGTGGACAAAAGCAAAAGACAAATTTGCCCAAATGTATATAGATAATTATACTTTTAAGCAAGAGGAAAAAAATAAGCTGATAAAGGGCAAATAAGAAAGAAATAAAGTTGAAGAAGGGCAAAATGCATCATATCTAAGTAAACAAAAAAGTAGGGTGGGGGGCTGAAATTGCCCTTCCTCATCTGTATTGGTCTATATCTGCTTCCATGAAATGACTCTCAAGTGTAAATACATTCAATTGTAGCTCTTCCATATCCTCTGCTTTAAGCAAAGAGGGAATTCACAGCTTCCATTTCAAACAAAAATGGACCACACATGCTTGTTTGTGGGGACCATTTAATTTGACTCCACCTGATGCATAGGTACTCTACATATTAGCATTTAACAAAATTCAGCCCAATTGGATGTTTCTAAAAATTCATTTAATTCCGTGACTAGATGTTGTTGTTTGGTTGGTAGATAAAGGGGAGTTTCTATTATGACCATAGATTTTTGGGCTTAAATTGCATGTTTTCAGCCATTTGACGGGGCTTAGTTTTGACTAGACTACTCTTTAGTTGGTTGGTTCAATGGGCTCATAAACATGCCAACAGCCAACTTTTTGGTTTGGGCGAGGAGTTCTTTTTTTATACTCTAGAAGAAAATGATTTGAATTCTGCTACCCATGACTATCATTTGCTTCTAAAGCCATAATTAAATTTCTGACTCTGTTTTAAAAATTGACATAAAAATCTTGCGTATGCCCCCAAAACCGTCATAAAAATTCTTGAGTTTCCCCAAAATCTAATTGCTTGTTTAGATCCACACCTCTCAAACGAAAATCCCAAATCCACCACTTCATGCATCCCCACTCAAAACCCATGACTATGAGATTACTGTCATGGCTAAACAATGCAAAGACTCACCTAACCGTAGATTTAGGAAAGGGAATATGGAAAGAGTTGCTCATGATAAGAATTAGACTATGTACAGTGATTAGAAAAAAAATAGTAATCATTGGCCACACATTCAAGACAAATCCAGTGGGCTGTCTCACTAGGATGCATTGGCATTAGTCTACACTATATCGATAATTTATGATTTTTTGTCTAAAGGATTTTCAAGGATTCAAGGTTTTTTTTTTTTTTTTTTTTACGCTTTGGAGATGGTTCAATGTATCAATGGATAGATGGATTGGTCCTTTATGAACCTCATCAACAACATTTTTAACAGTGCTAAGTTCTTTGAATGTGTTAAAGTCCTCTTTTATTCTTAGAGAATTTAATAGGATAGCTCATTCTATAGCTCAGTTTAGCTCTTTGGCAAGTAGCGATTGCTTTTTGCACGGTTGTTTTTACCTTGGCTCCTATCTTGTATGGATGGGATGTATCATTTTTGGATTTTTTATTTATATCTGTAGTTTTTTTTTTTTTTTCTCCTTAATGGAATTATGCTTTACCCAAAAAAATAATAATTGATGATTTTTAAGATCGGTAAGTTCTCACATATTATTTGAGAACTTTTTTGTGGGGCCCAATTCTGGGCCCCATTTGGGGATGGGACCATGGGAGATGCAAAGATCTATGTGAGACCACCCCAAGTATCAAGTTTGACCCTAAACCCATGCCCCTAACCCCTTCATCTGTGGCCCACAAGTTTAATGGCTTCATATTCAAAAAAATATTTAACCCTTGATCCAACGGTCGAACCCATTCGGATGTGTGTCAATCCTTGGGATTAATGACTATCAGCGGGTTTCCTATTGGTTGCAAGGTTTGGATGGGTTGC
The DNA here is from genome assembly GCA_003546025.1 of Camphora micrantha. NCBI lineage: Eukaryota > Viridiplantae > Streptophyta > Magnoliopsida > Laurales > Lauraceae > Camphora > Camphora micrantha. The sequence continues at coordinate 16,756,812 of QPKB01000008.1, read as the reverse complement.
TAGTTGGGTCCTGCAAAAAGTTCTCATATAATAAGTGAGAATTAGTTGTCACTTGAATATATCCCTTTTAAGATCTATTAAGAAGGTTTTGGTTTCCGGTAAAAATGATACTATCTACAGCTGCTGTGCTTCGTTCTCTAAAGGATCAATGGCAGCATACGCCACCAAGCTGGGACACATCTGATGATCCTTGCGATGCAAAGTGGGAGGGCATCATCTGCACTGATTACAGGGTGACCGAGCTGTGAGTTTCTTCCATAAATAGTCCTTTGAACATTATTGAGCTCTTTCTTTACTTTTGCCTTTTTTTTTATCTTAGAGAAAACCAAGTCCACTATCCTATGATTTCAGGAAATTGTCATCCATGGGTCTCTCGGGGAAACTAACTGGAGACATCGGCGGTCTTACTGAATTGACGATCTTGTGAGTATGAACTACTACCATTGTTGCTACTAATATATACTGTCATTGGCCAAAGAGAACAATGCGTTGTAAGAAATGGAGGAGCTATACTGAACTCATACCACTGTACTTAAAAAACTCAACACACTACAGAACACTTAAGGGAATTCAATGCACTATCATGTCCCCGATGGTGAAAGCGCGGATAATGCATGAGATTTGAGCCAATTTAAACTTTTCCAACATTAATAAATAATTCTTGGCCCCAGTTATGTCCCATATGGATCGAAGATCGCTATGAGGTATAAATATTTCCTCGAATACATGAAACGTATAGCTAGCGGACCCTTCATAATTACAAGTGGTATCTTAAGATGTATAGTTAGGAGCAAATACTGAATTACATTAACTAGAGTTCAAGTTTGAAACATTTGACCAAAAGTATTATTTACAATATAAGGCCACACTATAACTTCGGCATAATTAAAAGATAAACAAAAGGAACCAAAATGTGAATCTAATCAAGTACTGTCACGACCCTGGACCGAGACCCGGGCCCGCGACGATAGTGATTAAGATTACATTAGATAATTTCTCACAGGTTCCCGCGGTGAGGATTCTGAAACATAGAAATTTTAGCTCACATGATCAAGTATGTGGAAGTGTGTAGCAAATCACATCTCAACTAATCATGAATAATTTATTCAAATGCATGAGTAAAATAGCATCAAGACCGAGATATCATAAGTAGGAAATAAAATCTGACATTCCCATCATAGTTCAAGTTACAAGGTTAACTAAAAGTATGTTAATTGTTACATCCCAAAATAAGAGGCCAACAAAGGCCAATACAAACCAAAAGCATAAGAGAACCAAAAACATATTGAATTGAAACTCAATGTCCCGCCCGACGTCTAGATGACATCGTCGGTCTACCATTCACGAGTTGGGGGTGACTCAACAGCCTCCTCCGGACACTCCTCCTCAAAGGTAATGCCGCCTGCACCGGGCACCAAAATAACAAATATCAAAGACAACGATTTGGCAAGTAATCAATTTAGGCATGAGCATGGAATCACAAATGTTTAATGAAAATGTATTAAAACAATTTACCGAATTTAAAACAATTACTTGACTGAGGTACATTTCAAGATAGAAACAAACAAGTATGAATACATATTATATCATGAATAATAAATTCACAAAGAGCTTATCCTTTCTCTATCATATATAATGAAAAGAGCGAGCACGCACGACGAACACGATATTCATAATATAAACAAGACACGATTGGTATAATCTAGTTTTCAGTCTTCAAAAATTATACAATTAGGATGAAAATTTCAAAACTGGGAATTGACACGTCGTTCGAGCGGTCTGGACAGTTCACTTGGGCGAGCAGTCTTTTGTCTTGAACCTGATCAGACAGCGGACAGTTCGCTCGAGCGAAGCAATGGTCGCTCGAGCAAATAGTTCTCTGTCTGCGCTCGAACCAGGCAGTGGCCTGGTCGCTCGAGCGAGCAGGCTTCTGCCTGTGCTCACTGAGTGCAGAAATTGCACTTCTCTTAGATGATTTCAGATTCACTACTTCCCTCCTTCTCACACTTAGATCACCTGAAATCCCCTGAACCTCCATGCTCTCCAAGGGGTCAATTTCCACATTTCCATACCATTCAATCCACAAATCTAAACATTCAAATCCCATTTCTTATCAAAGAAAAAATCCAGATTTTATAATGAAACAAGGTTTACAATCAAATAGAAATCTGGAAGTTGGAAAATCACTTGACATTAATACATATGCTTGAATGGAAACCATCTAATAAGAGTCTAAGAAAAACAGAACAAGTTATATGCAACTTTATAAGTAACAATGAAATCCACAAACACACATGCAACATTCAACCCATAGAGATTACTTGTCTTTGCCCAAATGCCAACAAAATCTTCTCCTTCAAGCACACTAATCCAAGAACTAAGCCAAATACTATAAAATCCCCAAGAAATCCATTCAAAACTCACCAAAACTTGTAAAGAAGAAACCGATTTCGAAATGAATGTTGAAAGCTAGAAAAAATGAGATCTTTAGGGGTCAAAAGGACTCCATTGAAGAGATGGGTTGGAGTTTTTACGGAGAGATGCCCCAACAAGAAGCAAGGAAGAAAATGGAGACCTTGCGCAACTAGGAATCCCAAGAAAATGGTATCAATAGAAAGCTTGGGATGAGAGGAAGAAAATGGTGGTTTTAGATTTTCATTTGGAGACGTCTAGCTTGGTGTGCAAGAGAATGAAAGTGAAGAGGAAAAAGGGGTTTTCTTCTTGAGCTTGGGTTTCCTAGGGTTGTAGAGATTTGAAAATGAAAAGAGGGAGAAGAGGAAAGTGATTAAGTATCATGCAAATGGGGCCCAATAGTGCTAATTCTTGCATGGATTTAAACATGATCTTGCGTGCCTCGGATGAAGTTGACGAAGAAGAATAAAATGATCCTCGAAAAATCTTGTTTCCGAAAATTATAAATTTGACACAGTATTGAGATTTCAAAATGTGTGTCCAGATTTGCGTGTGAAAAGATAATTTTACCCTTTTGGGCCAAAACTTGGGTTTCTGAGCTTCAAACACGGACGGGCTAAAAATAAAAGTTGTAGATAATCATAAAACCATTCAAATGAAATCAAAATCACGATTAACACAAAAATTAACACGATCCTCTCACGCTTGCACATACACCTAGGCCTTCCTGAGTGTGTCTAACTAACATAAAACGTTCTCAAAATTTCCAAAGCTATGTTCAAAACTAAAACTAATTATATTCTAACCCAAAGGTAACTAAACTCACTTATGACTAAGTACACACTAAGAATACACTAATCGGGTTAATCTTGAGTTGGGGTCTAACAAATTATAACGTGGAGGCTCTTGAGTACAGGGTTGATACGGCTAGACAACGTCATCCGTACAGTAGTTTAAGTGGTCATCAGATTGATTCGTCTGAATTTCCTCCATTGTCCCCTCCTCAAGGTAGATGGGCTCGGTACCTATGCATCAAGAGTAGTATCATCAGATGCGACGGTCGGCATTTGAATGCATAGACAATAGACAAGATCATCAAGATATGCAGTACAAATCAGAGTAGACAATAGACAAGATCATAGGAAATGCGTAGCAGTTGAATTATAAACAAACAAACATAAACATCTAGCAAATAGGCAGTCCACATATGCTAATCACCACGGGATAGTTAAACATCACCCTCTCAGGTCTACATGTGAGCTGTGGTAGAGATAAGCAGGGCATGGGATAAAAACCCGACAAACAAACAAACAAAATGACACTCTTCAAACCAAACTTCAATACTTCCTTTCAAAAGGGGCATCTGATGGTGTACAACCATCTGAAATATAAAAATCCGAACTGCAGACAACCCAGAATTCTAAAGCCTTCACACATGTGGTGCCCTAGCTGTGTTGGACGTTAACAGCTGAGTGGTGCCTGACACAAAGATTTCTAAACAAACTATAGTGAAGAGCTAGATTTTCTTGCGCGAACAAGATTCATTAACAAAAGAGGAACTACCTTTACATCATCAAATCAAAATCAAATCCATCAAACTTCTTCAAAACACCATTACCGTAAGCAGTCCTCATGAAGCTTTTATAATCAAAGCCATCTAGCTTCAATAACTCAAACCAACTTCGAAACAAACGGAACATCAAAGGGATCCTAAGTTCATCATATAGATTCTTTAATTGATCCCCAAAAAAAAAAACAAAGTAACAAAGCTAAAGAACATGGACATTGCATGTAGACAAGTACCAGACGTTACAATGCGGAATCAGAAGCGTTAAACAATCCAATCATAAGTCAATTGTTATTCTAGGAGTCTTTTATAACCCTACTCGGTCAATGAAAGGAATCGAGGTTTGTGATACCCGGACAAATCATCTTCGTGCACAGATTTAAAGAAGGGTATCATGTTGTCCCGTACCGTTCAAGATTGAGGTAAGTTGAAACCCGAGAAAATTAGAATAACTACGAGCAATTGTCAGCTCAAAACATTCCTCATATCAAGTCCAAAGTAGGCATCAAAGGAATTACCAAGGGTCCCACCTAGGTCATCAAACTAGGGAAGCAAATCCCTTTCCAAAAGGAATCAAACTGAAATAACAGCATGGGCGGTTAACTGACCAATTCGGTTAGCCGCGGAGGTGGCCGCCTATGTAAAGGGCCCAAAATGTTGCTTTCTGGAAATGTTGCTCTCCGGTCATCACGAGTGCTACACCATCACTGGAGAAAAGGGGTGAAAGGGCTTGAGTTGTAGTGGATTTGTGCTGGAGAAGAAAATAGGGAGTTGGGGTCTGTTGCAGATTTGTAACAGAGAACAAGAAAAGACCAGGCCAGGTTAGGGCAATGTTCAGGTTCAGGTTGTATCAGCCTGACTCATTGTTGATACGTTGTAGAAGCTCCAACTGAGATGCCTCATTAGTAGTTTAGTAATCTGGTGAGCATGAGGCCGATCCTTAGGGAGCAATTTTGAAATACAAATGTTCCTTTCCCACTTGAAATTATACGTCGGAAAAATTAAATAAAGTAAGAATCTAATAAATAATTTTAATTAATGAGGACTCTCTAATTCTAGAGGTTTCTCAACTATTTAAGGTATTTCAAAGAAATTCATATTGAGAAAACTCTAAATTACTTAGAATTCTAACCTAACTCGACTACTTCTAACCTAAGATTCCCAATTTTTGAAGATTTTTAATCCAAGTAGAAATTTTCTTTTAGCACAATCAAAATTATTTAAAACACTCAAAATCTCCTAAAATTAGTGAGAATAAAAATAAAAACTCATAAATATTAGTTCCCTAATTAACTAACACTAGTTATGTTAGTTTCCTAATCTAACCTAAATTCTAATTAATTTTACCAAATTATCAATTAATTATCCTAAATTCATAATTTAATTCTAAAACCTATTTTCATTCAATAATGAATGAGTTATGCAATCCTAATATGAAACTAACGCAATCCTAGAAAAAAAAAATATAACTCTAAGATTAATGCAACAAATTTTCAAAGTCAGGAAACACCTTAATCTATACCCAAGTTTCTAGACTTGAACGAATGGCATAGGATGATTTAATCCTAAATTTTATGGCCGGGTTTTAAACTCTGTTGATGCATGAATCTAACAAAAAACAGAGATGGAAAAAGGGATCTCAAATGAGTGAGATATGCATGCTCTAAAATGCCTATATGATCATATTGTGCTGTAGAAATCTGATGCAGTCTTACTGGACATCCAATTTTAAGCCATTAGTTCTTTGCGTTCCCAAAATTATTTTACCTTTAAAATCCATATTACATGCTTCAATTCTTTAAATTTTCAAGTAAAAATAAAAAATCTAGACTTGTTTTTAAATAATGAACTTTAGGAAGAAAACTAGATTGAAATAATTAAAACAATGCAATTTTTCCAACTTTGCAACTTCACTACTTGTGACCAGTCCAAATTTTTTTCTCATAATCAGTCATTAAATTATCATATTCCAGCAACAAAAACATGATTAAACAAAATTTCTAATCCTAATGCATGTCATGTTCACATACGGACCATAAAATCATGCTGTTAACTTAGACTTAATTATCATGCATAGAACATATATAAAATCCTACACGAATTTAAATGTGGTCAAGCATACATGAATTTAAATGTGGTGAATCATACTGAAAAGTAAATGTGGTGAATCCAATATTCTTTCCACTTCTCTCCAACTTGGGCCAAAAACTGCGAGAACTTGTTCAACAACTTGGGTGGTCAATCCAATCGTGAACTATAAATTGGTGTGCAAATTGCCTGGGGTTTCAAGATACTCCTCATAATCATTACTGGGCACATAGGAATTCGCTTTGGCTTCTTAACTTGAATTTCCTCCCATTCATGCGAAAGGATCAAGTCCTAGTCCACACGTTGGAGGATACTAAGTCAAGCCACTCGTAATAAGGGCACCTTCTACTAACCATACCCAAAGCATTATCCAATTGGTCCTTTTGAGAAGATAAGTACAATAGCAACCAAATAAAAGATAAAGATCATCAAAAGAATATGGATTTTACTAACATTGAATGTCTTAATTACATAAGATAAAGGAAATTGAAGCCAAAAGACATACACATGCTAGGATGTAGAAGCCTTCTCTAGTCTACAGATCTTCAACTTGGAACTAGCCTTCTTGAAGAGGACCATGGAGGAGTGGAGAAGATGGAAGGAGAAAGAGGGAGCTGGCGTGTGGAATGGATAAACTAGAGAACGGGTTTATTTCTTCATGCCTTTGGACGTCCCCACTAGGTTCTTTTTGTAGTTTTTCCAAGCACAGTCCTTCTCTATCTTGAACTTCTTTTTTTATTACATTTGCTAGAGTTTGCTCTAATTTGAATAATAGAGATAACTTGAGAGAACTCTAGAACCTTCTAGCACCGTAGAATTTCTCAGTACACTCACCTTCAATTTGAAGATTCTCTAGAGTTGGGCCCACTTGTGTAGCATTGAAAGACTTCAATTGGTGACTTTGAAGTAGAATGAGGCCTACCATGGGCGTGGATCACATTGAACAAAGAGAGTGGATGTCCTAGGGGCTCTTGGATAGAGTCTTGGGCTTCTTTCTTTCTTCTTGTAAGACTTCTTTATCTCTTGAGATATGAACTTGAGGTCTTCCATATCTTCATGACACCTAAGATAAGGGATAGAATTTATTCGAATTTATGCATAAATGAAGATTGTGTAGGCCCACCATGGTCGACCATCGGTATGAGGAAACTCCCTTTTGGGACGTCTAAGGATGTATGGGGCCCTCTCTCTTTAGTTTTCTACAAATTTATCTCTGTTTCTCTTCTTTTAGATAGGACTCCGTTGTGTATGGACTCTAAGAGGCTGGATATCTTGATCCTTCTGGAAGTTTCTGGAATACTTTAAGATGAGTTTCAAGAGTGTGTGGGATATCTGTGGACAGGCTGGGTACCTCTTGCATTTCAGATTTTGAGGACATCTTTTCTTTTACAAGTAGTCTTCCAATTCACAACTGTCTTTGGAAATTTCTTGGAGATTTGCTAGCATTACCTGTAGGATAATCTGAATGTAGCAAATGAAGTGTGGACCCCCTATCTTGAGCGTGTACCCGTTGAGCTCCCACATGGGTATGTGTGTGGGGTCTAGTATTCATTTCTTTTCGTTTTCAGCTTCTTCCTTAACTATGGGGTCGAAATTCTATGGCTTTCTATCTCTTGATGTGTGTTGGGACATACTTGTCACCGAACTACTTCTTGAAATCACTCCATGCCTCGGCATCTGCTATGTTCCGATAAGTCAGTCGGATAGTCTTCCACCAGATTTCAGCGAGCCCTATGAACATAGAGGATGCAAGATGAACCTATTGTCCGCCGGCACATCTGAATACATCGAAGATATTCTTTGTATGGGCCAGCCAATCATTTGCTGTCAATGGGTCATCCTAATCAGTGAACTCCTTTGGACCTCTCTTCCTGAACTGTTTGAACAGTGCATTCGGATCATTCTCTCGATGAGTAATGAAAATCTGTGTTCCAGATGCTTGGACAGGTGTCGGTTCCAAACGTCTTTCGAGAACCTCAAGAAGTCATCTATGAACCTGGGCAATCAATCTCTCTGGCATGGTCCTCATCTTTCTTGGCCATCTGCTCTTATAGTCTGATTTGATTTTCATTAGCTTGTCACTGTTGGTCCATCATGGCTTGCATCATCTACTGAAATCGTTGTTGCATGTTCTTGCCAAAATTAGTGGTACCTGATGGACCTGTGTGCTAACTGTTATTGCCAGAGGGGTTTTGGTTCGCTGGATTTCTACGAGGAGGCATTCTGCAAGGTCGAAAAGGTTAGTACATGATAAAATGTTAGCTGCTAAAAACCCAATCCCAAGACCTAGATAGCTAGCAAAATTCTAACGGATCCTTGCCAAGTCCCTAGGGTTGCTAGTATCTTTTAATAGCCAGAAACATGTATTGCTCTAATACCAGTCCGATCGCGATCGCAAATTGAACTCCAGATTAAGCATCTTCATAAGACCAAGACGCAACCCATTATGCACACAGACCAAGGCGGAACACTCCGCCCTTGCGTGCGCTTTTGAAGTTTTCCACAAGCTTCCCCGGCGAGGATCCCAAATCAAATTTTAACAAATGTGAAGCGATAATGCAAGACAAATAGCAGAGTAAATAGTAACTTGATGGCATTCCCATTTAAAAAAGTATAGTTAATATTTACAACAAAAGTGAAAGTTTTTATGTACAATTTTCCAAAAATAAAGGCCAACATGGCCAGTGCAAAAAAAATAAAAATAAAAATAAAAATATGCATTTCACTTCCCCAAAATGTGATCAAACACTCTGTGCAAGGCATGATATCTATATGTCATCATTAGCATGCCAGATACTTATGTCCGGTGGCTCCTTAGCCGTCTGCATCGGCCCCTCCTCAAGGGTAAAGGGGATGATACCTACAACACCAAGGTTTAGCAAGAGTTAGGCACGATGACTCATCAGATGATCATTATGAATAATAACATGTTGTTGCAATAAAGAGCACAAAATAGGAGATTAGTATAAAATCAAAGAAAAACTATCACTGGACAATGATATAGCAAGAGCAATAGAAAAATGACAATAATAATAATGATAAATGCGGGACAAGTATGAACTAGAAATATGGCAAACCACACTAAGTTTTATTCTATCACTGGCACGGCCATAGCTAGGAGGGAGCCAAACAATCAAGTACAAGTAATAACCCAGTCCGTGTGTGAGGCTAGCAAGAATATCCATTTACAGAGGCAAGCATAATAAATCTACGTCTCATGGTGGTCGGATCCTACTGCATTGAGATCGAACCTGAGTGGTGCGACTCCAAGAATCAAGAACAAGCATGCATAACCAGGTCCTACCTTAAGAACGGTAGTCATGGCGGGGCCTACCCCAAGCAAGTGTACAAGACAACCTAAACACGTTAACCGAGGTGAGTAGTGCCCTTTCAGACTCAATAGCTCTGGAGTCGACATGATAAAACCATACGAGTAATAATTTGGGTATCGAGTATGGTTGCAATGAACAAGACTAGCTAGTAGACGAGTCTGAACGAATATCCAAGTCAGGCCTAGGATCTCTAGGAAATCGGGCAGCATTCCGACATGGAATAACACAACTCGAATGGGTAAAAGAAGTATATGGAGGATCCAGGTGATCGGGAGGAAGCAGGGCGACTAAATGCTCAGTAACCACCCAATATACTGCAACCGTGGATCCATCACAAGAGAAGCAGGGCGGATACCACTTGCTACACCCCAATGTGAGACAAACTAAACACCATGTAGGTCATAAGTTGGGTGCAGACGATGTACGTACAAATACAGTACATAAAAGGAGCGGTACGCCATGTATGCGAGAGACAAGTAACATTAAAACATGGTACGAAAATACTAAACAGTCAAGGAACCATAACGAATACATTCCTAGGTGTTTGTGTTGCCATTGACATGTCGAGGTAGCGGGAACTTAGCATTGCACGTGCTTTGGGTTTGACTGCCGGTGATGAATTCCCTTGGCACTATAATAATGTGGTTGGCCTCCCAAACTCTAATCATGTACATCTTCAACTCAGCCATACACCTATATGCCTCCGGCCAACCTACCGGGTAAGTACAGAGTTACATGAGCAATCCCAAAATTAAATAATTAGTCTTGGGTCATGCGGGGTTCATTTGTCCCATACTAGTTCCCCTATGGTCTTTGGTCTACACCAAAGAACCACTTTGGATGCATAAATTTCCTTAAGTATTGGGGTAAAAACCATTTGTTTTGGTGCCCAAAGAATTTGGAAATTGAAAGGCAAAATGGGCAGAATAGGTCCCCCATGGGTTGCGTGCGATGTGCCGGTGGTGCAGAAAAAGCCACAGCCGGGCCCCGCCGGCTGTGCATGTAGCACACATGACCAAGCCGCCTGTACATGTGGCGTGCAAGCAGCGCCAGCCAGCTGTACATTTTTTTTTTTTTTTTAATGCCGGGCCATAACAAGGTGACTAGAGAGGGGGTGGATTTCAAGGAGAGTATAATAGCTAAAAATCCAGGGGGTTTTGAGGGAAAATCTTAGGAGGGGTAAGGGGTCTAAACCACTTGTAATTAGAGCCCAAATAGGTCCTTAATCAACATCAAAACCATCATATGCATACTACCAAAAATTCCATTCCAAGACTTGTAAAGAACTAGAAAAATCATGGAGACCACCACACATGCATTAAAATTCACAATACATACTTGCCTTAGGCTCCAAGGGTTTCCAATTGGTTAGGACACTCCTCAAGGTCTTCAAATGGGTTGGGAACTCCTAAATAAAAAATCCCCAAAAATACATTCATAAATCACCCAAAAATAACAAACCAAGAAAGACTTGATGAAATCCTATGCCTGTCTTAATTTGGCATGCCACAATTGCGGAATCAAAACATGGAAGGGGAAGAGGATTTCCTTACCTTTAAGAGGTATAAAAAACTGAAAGGAGAGTGATTAAAGGGGCTTCCCAACGTGAAGCTCCACGAAAATGGTGTCAATAGGAAGAGGAGATGACGGAGAAGGATTGGTCGGAGTTTGATTGCCGATTTGGTGACTTGCCTGCGAGGTTCAAGCAAGAGAAGTGAAGAAGAAGAAAAGAAAAGTTGTTGGTTGCAGGGCTGGGGAAGATTTCAATCCATGGAGAGAAATGAGAGTGAAGTAGAGGATAGGGTTGGGTGGGTTATATATAAATAATAAGTTAAGTTCAGATCCGCACTAGCAACTAGAGCAGAACTTGTAATGAAGTTTAGAGGGCTTTCCAGACCACGGATCAAGAAACTCAAAACATGAAAAATGTCCAAAGTTAAATCCTCTTTCCAACGAATTCTATTTTGATATACTTCCGAGATTCTGATCAAAAGTCAACATTTGGTCAATTGTGTTCAAATAATGGGTAATTTGGAATTTTCAAGGGTTTCAAGGCTCTGAATGACTACGAGTCAACAATAAATTTTTATTCAAAACAGTGTCCTCGATCAAATGAACAAAAAATCACAAATCTTTAAAAAATCACGAATAACTCCGCAAGCTTTCCCAAAATTATGAAGGGGTCCCTTGAGGTATCCAACTAGGTTCAAAGGTTGTCAAACTTCCCAAAGCTAATCAAATGTTGTTCTAACACAAAAACCAAGTTAGTTAGCCTCTAGTCCCACTTAGTAAGCTAATACGCAATTAATTAGTCCTAATGACGCTATTAGCGGGTTGGTTTTACAATATGTACAAAAAAAAAAAAAAAAAGATGCTTTTGTTCTCATTTGAAGGTATTTGGGAGTAAGCCTTTTGCACATGTACCAAATGAGCTACAATCAGAATTTAATGATAAGGTATTTCCTTACATCTTTGTTGGCTATGGTGGAGCAGAGTTTAGCTAGAGGTTATGAGATTTAGAAAAAGAGAGATTATTAGAAGTAGGGATGAAATTTTTAATGAGGAATACTTTTTTGAAGATGTCGAGAAGATTGATAAGTCAAAGGAAGTAGTTCATTTAGTAGTTGATCTCAAACATATTCCTTATACAGTACAAACTAAAGGTGGATAGGAGAATCTAGATCATGATGAGTCATAATTGCCAGGTGAATATGGTTTTAAGCAGGGAGAGCAGTCTCAGTCAGAAACCACAGAACCTTAGATTAAGAGGTCTATTCAAGAGCGTCAACCATCAACAAAGTATCCTACATTTGATTATATTTTTCTTATTGATAAATGGGAGCCAGTGAACTCCCAAGAAGTAAAGACTCATGAAGATAAGGATGAGTGGTTGAAGGACATGTGGGATGAGATGAGTTCTTTAAAGAAGAAGAACATGTATAGCCATGGAAGTCTTGAATAGATGTGTGTTTAAGCTTTAAAAAAAAAAAAAAAGGAAGAAAACAAACCAGATGGCAATGGAAAACCGGTGAAGCACAAAGTATGGTTAGTGGCTACAGCCTTTGCATGGACGAAGGGAATTGACTTCTGTGAGATTTTCTCTCGAGTTGTGAAAATGGCTTCTAGAAGAGTTGTCTTGCTTCTGCGAGCATGAACCTTGAGCTTAAATAGATGTATGTGAAGACCGCTTTTCTACTTGATCATTTGAATCAAGAGATTTGCATGACTTAACCGGAAGAGTTTGAGGTTGAAGAAAAAGAACAAATGGTTTGCAATATGAAGAATGGTCTTTCTTTTATTATGTAGATGATAGTTATAGTTAAACATGATAGTAAGATGATTGGAAAGCTATGAGATAATATGTGAAAGACTTTTGATATAAAGTACTTGGACTTGCGCTACAGATATTTTTTCTTTTTTGGTAAAACTACACGACAGGTATTAAACATGCATATACTTCCTTATAGTAATGCCAAGAAGCTATGGTCATTATGGGAGAAAGTAAGTTGAATAGGTGATAGAACGACTCAACATGAACAAGATAAAATTCTCACCGGAAAAAGTGGAGAAGATACTTCAAAATATGAAAGATAAAGATACAAAACAGAAGTTAATGATACACTACTTGTTCACCAACTTTCATTCATTTGTAACGTTTCGCTACGGCCTTCCTATTGTCATGAAGGTAGGTTGAAGAGTGAGTGACTGTTCAAAAAATTTTAATCTACTTTACCCTTCCCTACACATATCCCTTTGTTCTGAAAGTAAACAAAAAGTCTACAGACCCTGGGCTTTTGTGCCCGGGATTTGGCATGGCTCCCATGGGAGCCATTGGATCCCATGCCACACAGCCCGGGCACAAAGCCGAGGCCTGCAGCACGGCTGAAAAGTAAAAGAAAACTCGTGGATACTAAAAACCAAAACACGGCCACAATCCCTTTTCATTATTTAAAATTCCAATCCACGTACCACACGTCAATTCAATCATGTCATTGCAGTGCAGCTAAGAACCATATGAAACCGCCACAACACTAGCAGTGACAGATGTTATATTTATTCTCAGTGATTTCAATTATTATTATTATTTTTTTTTTTTCTGCTTACTACTCATCTGAAATATTTAATTTGATCTTTACATGCTGTGCATGCTTCTATCTACATTGCAGGGATTTGTCTTATAATCGCGGCCTCACTGGTCCAGTCTCTTCAATGATAGGAAACTTGCAGAACCTAACTACACTGTAAGATCCTGATAAGTAGAGAATTATCCAGGGGTCATAAATTTCTATGCTCTTAATATCTAGCCATCTCATTTAAATTGGGGTAATAATGAGAGGAACTGACACAAAGTAAATGTCATTTGTCTGTCTCTCAGCATCCTGGCTGGCTGCCAGTTCTCCGGGAACATTCCGAAGGAAATTGGCAACCTAACGAAGCTCTCCTACCTGTGAGGCCCAAGCTTTGCAATCTTAGTCCCGTTGAAACTGGACAGTTTTTCCAAGCAATGGAATCTTATTTTGTTTGTTTATTATCTCCTTATCAGGGCTCTGAATTCAAATAACTTCACTGGGGAAATGCCTCCTTCTTTTGGTATGCTATCCAATGTTACCTGGTTAGATGTGGCAGAAAATCAGCTCAGTGGACCTCTCCCTGTCTCGACCTCGACGACACCTGGCTTGGACATGCTTCTCAATGCAAGGCATTTGTTAGTGTCTAATTCCCCCAACACCTTCTCAAAACTGGAAGGAAATTCCATTCTGGTCTCATAGTACAAGTTCTCCTACTTGCTTTTGAAGCCAAGGCAGTTCCAATGAACTATTAATGAATGACTGATTTTTTTCATTCTACTCATTTGCCAGCCACTTCAACAAGAACAAGCTATCGGGCAACATTCCGGCTAAGCTCTTCAGCTCTGAAATGAAGTTGATACACTTGTGCGCCACTACACACTGAACTGAATTTCTATTTCCTTCTAATTCCTCATCTGCCTCTCTCTTGACTGTTTGCACATCTCCGCTGACAGAATATTCGATGGAAATGAATTGAATGGGAGTATCCCATCTACATTGGGGCTCGTAAAGACACTTCTGGTTCTGTGAGTGACCCTGCTATGATACGCTCAACTGTCTCATTCACTAACCAGGATTTCATTTTACTCATATTTCACGTTGGTTTTCGTATTTATAAAACTCTTGTTTTCGACAGTCGGCTTGACAGAAATCACTTGAGCGGTGAAGTCCCTTCCAACCTTAACAACCTCACAAAAATCATTGAACTGTAAGTTGGCCTTCGAGCTTTTGCTGACACTAGCCCCATCACATGTAGTATTCCTATATCAACAACCTTCATTTCCCATATCTATCTCTTCCAGGAATTTAGCAAATAATCAACTGACTGGCCCAATACCAAACTTGACGTCAGAAATGACCGACCTCAAAAATGTGTAAGAAGTCATTGTGCAAAGTTCCATGATGCAAATGCGTGAGATTGCTTAAATGGTATCACCGCTGTTTCTCCTTGCACTATTGGATTTATTCCATGATTTCATTTTCAGGGACCTAAGCAACAATTTGTTCGATAAATCTGAAGCTCCAATCTGGTTCTCAACAATAAAATCTCTCACCACGCTGTAAGCATTCCAGCTGTACATTCAAGTTTTTGAATAACCAGGACTGTTTATAATAATCCATCTCAAATTTTCTCCCTACTTGTGAGTGACCAGTGTCATGGAATGCGGAACGCTGCATGGACAAGTTCCACAAGGACTGTTTAGCTTACCAGATCTGCTGGAAGTGTAAGTGTTTTACCACGAAGATTACGAAGATTTTCTGAAGAAGAATCCAAAGAGAGAACTACTCTCGGTTACTGTAGCATTACTGATTTATTTCACGTACAATGTTCACAGGAGACTAAAGAACAACTCATTCGACTCCGCTCCCAACATAGTTGACAGCATCAATGAGCAGCTGCAGCTAGTTGATTTAGAGAACAACGATATTACGAATATTACGTTTGGTTCAAGGGATACAAGCAGTACAATAAAGTGAGAATATATCTACAGACTAGTCATTCTATTTGACTTTGACATGTTCCTCTTCTGTTTATCATTTTATTTTATTTTTAGACATGTTCCTCTACAGACATATCATTTAGGCCCTTATTATTATTATTATTATTATTATTATTATTATTATTATTATTGAAGATTATGCATCACTCTTTCAATCAATGGTTGCAGGCTTTCAGGTAACCCAGTGTGTAACACTAGTCTGCTCGCAATTGACTACTGCCAGAATCGGCATCATGTGAGGATACCCTATTCTACCAGTTACGCTGACTGTGGCACCACCACATGTCCCTCTGGTCAGATGCATGGTCCTCAGAGTTGTGATTGCGTCTACCCGTACAAGGGAACTCTTAATTTCAATGCACCTTGCTTCCATGACTTGTCTAATAGCAGCTTCTTCCAGTCATTGGAAAAAAAAATAGGGGAGGTATTTGGTCTTACTCCGGGTTCAGTTTATCTTCACGTGGTTGGTTTTACTTGGGACGACTATCTCCAGGTTCAATTGGAGCTCTTCCCATCAACTGGGAAGTACTTCAATAGGTCAGAGATCCAGAAATTTGGCTTTCATTTGTCCTACCAAACATTCAAGGCTCCACTTGTTTGTGGAGCATACTATTTTATTGCAGATCCAGAGCCGTATCCTTTCCCAGGTGCCTTGTCCTTTCAGCTAAGTAGAAGAACTATATATTATGATTAACTTCCTCCATAATTATAAATAAAAATAAAAAGTTGTTTCAGATCGAGGTGGATCTTCGATGAGCACAGCTGTAATTATCGGTTTAGCAGTCGGTTGCGCGCTTTTGGTCATGGTGGTTCTGGGGGTGGTGGCCTACGCCGTCCGGCAAAAGAAACGTGCAGAAAGGGCCATTAAAATAAACAAACCTTTCGGTAATGTATCTGAAGAGCTGTACGAGGACTTATTATTTGTACATTATAAGTAGTCGATCTAATAATACCAATCATAGGTTCAAGCTCTAATTTATTGATGCTTTAAATTTTTTTTTTTTTTTTTTTTCCATGTTCCAGCATCTTGGGGATCACGTGCTAAAGACAGTGGTGGAGCTCCGCAGTTAAAAGGAGCCAGATGTTTTTCTTATGACGAACTCAAAAGTAGTACCAACAATTTCTCTGAGAGCAATGAGATTGGATCCGGCGGTTATGGCATGGTTATATATTGCTTGTCAAGTCAGCATTCATTAATAGTTTTTTTTTTTTTTTCTTTGATTTCTTTGAGTAACTAATGTTGGTAGTGTTTGATCACTATGGTTTTCAGGTTTATAAAGGTATCCTTCCGGGCCAGCAAATAGTGGCAATCAAGAGAGCACAACAAGGATCCATGCAAGGAGGGCTAGAGTTAAAAACAGAAATCGAGTTGCTTTCTAGAGTTCATCACAAGAACCTTGTCAATCTGATAGGCTTTTGTTTTGAGAAAGAGGAACAGATGCTTGTCTACGAATATGTTCCGAATGGAACCCTCAAGGATAGCTTGTCTGGTGAGTTGTTGCTCTCTTTTGAACATCAGTTTTCCTTATGGATTTACTTTATATGTCTTGAGTTGTTCGGCTATATTGCAATAATTCTGAGATAATCATTTGTAGGAAGGGGTGGCGTCCATTTAGACTGGAAGAGGAGACTTCGAGTTGCTCTTTCCTCAGCAAGAGGATTAGCTTATCTTCATGAGCTCACTGATCCTGCGATAATTCATAGAGATGTCAAGTCTTCAAATATTCTTTTGGATGAAGATTTAAGTGCAAAGGTTGCAGATTTCGGCCTGTCAAAACTTGTAGCGGAGAGCCCAAAGGGATATGTTTCTACCCAAGTTAAAGGCACACCGGTAACTGTTTCGTTCTGCTTTAGTATGATTGTGGGTGAAGTTTCTCTTATAACGTGGACCTGGGGCGGTTACACACATTAGAGCCCAAAAAACCCTTAGAAATTTGCTAAACTGATGAAAAGAAAAGGAAAGAAAGATGATGTCCTATGAATCTAGAATCGAGTTTTTCAACAAAAATTTAATTTAACTACTAAAAATGCATTCTAGTAAATGATAGTTCTTTTTTTTATTTTATTTATTTATTTATTTTTGTTTTACTTTGGATTTTCTACATTGGGGACTTGAACTTGTGATCTTTCAAATGTTCACCATATTCCTAACCAGCTGAGCAACTCCTTTGGACATGTGAGTGTGTGTGCTCGGGTAACTTTTTATTGGGTCAGATGTACAATACTTCAATCTTCAAAGTCCAGAATTAGCATTCACAATTATTAGATTTTTCTGCCTTCCCCGTTTTTAATTCAATCTACAACTTAGCAAAAAAAAAAAAAAAAAAGTCCAAAATTAGTGAGAAAGGACCCAGCGGCCTACAACTTCTTTTCAAAGGGAAAAGAAATTAGTTTTGGCCTTCTTCTCATTGGACTTAATTAGTTGGGGTTCACTTGACTTTACAAGTCATGTCAAGGTCGAGTCGACTTAGCCAAATTTAAAATCATAGTCTTTCTGATAATGTTTCACCCTAGAAGCATAAGATTCTCTAGTCAATTTATTGGTCTTCACTTCCCTTTCTGCGTCACAGTTCCATTTAACAATATTGTCTCAATATGTAGGTCTACAAACCCAAGACGTTACCTTGAGTCACTGCAACCAAGAGACCACGCTTAAGAATTTTATTTATTTATTTATTTTTATTTATTTATTTTTGTTGCAGCTGAACCTTTAACAGAAGTTGAAGCATTCAGCTGTGTTTGCATGATCAAGTTCTTCAAGCACTCAATTCATGTTTTATCATGCAAAAATAAATCTGTAAACACCGACTTTTCTTAAGCTATATCTTGAACATTTCATGTTAATTCAGCATTTTATCCCAGCCACATTATCACGTTTTCACACTATCTACAACTTGAAGAATTTCATTTTAATTCACCATCCGCTCTATGCACAATCTGCTACAGGGCTACATAGATCCTGAATATTACTTGACTCAGCAACTGTCGGAGAAGAGCGATGTCTACAGCTTTGGTGTGGTTATGCTTGAATTGGTCACAGCTAAGCAACCATTAGAGAAGGGGAAGTACATTGTTCCAGAGGTTAAAATAGCGATGAATCCAAATGACGAACACTATGGCCTGTCAGAGTTGATGGATCCTATCATCCGTAATGAGAACAATGTCATAAGCTTTAGGAGGTTCGTCAATTTAGCCCTACAATGCGTCGAAGAACAGGCAGAAGACCGTCCAATGATGAGCGACGTGGTGAAGGAGATTGAGACAATGTTGCAGAATGAGAGAGTGAAAACGGACACTAATTCAGCATCTTCGTCGGCTTCAGACTATGGAACAAAAAAGTATGCACCACACCATCCATACATCGACATAGTGCCCAAGGAAGAAAAAATCAGTGATTCATTTGACTATAGTGGTGGGTACACATTGTCAACCAAAGTTGAGCCCAAGTAGTGCATGCATACTTTTTTATTGGGTCCTTGTGTATGTTGATCCTGGTGCTTCGTGATCTTCAGGGATGATTGGCGACTGACTCACATCATTGTGCTCAGAAAAGGCGTTTATCATTTGATTATTATCATTATATATGTATGTTGTAGAAAAATATAAGGGCTGTGGTATTTTATATCATATGCATTCTTAGGGCAACTGTGTAAGTTTATTAATATGGAGAGTTCCATATGTAATATTTAGAAAGTGTATCTCACGAACATAAAAAGGATATTGTTGTTCAACCCTTTATTGATATGGAGGGTCCCATATGTAATATTTAGAAAGTGTATCTCACGAACATAAAAGGGATATTATTGTTCAACCCTAATAATGATAGAACATGATGTTCTTCCATTCTTTCTTCTTTTTCTTCTATTCTCTTCTTCACTAAATTTAAATCCACTTAATCAGACAATTTGGTATCAAAGCATTTGGATCGTTTGAAGAAGGGCTCCAATCGACTAAAACTTAAAAGGAGTTTGACAGTCCCATACCCTAGGCAAACCTGTTTGTAGGTTAGGCTTGGCCTGGCCTTCCCACTACTATTGTAATATTCCGCTGGGCCTCTTGGGTACTCAGATTCTCGGTTGTGCTATGGTGTGTGCAGAACAGGGTGGCCTGTGCTGTGCAATCTGTATGAAGGAACAGAGCAAATGTTTATACAGTCTAATTTAGAGTAATGAGCAGTAGGTGAAAAGTACGGGCCCATATATAATTATGTGTATTGGTACTGATTAATAGTATTTATTATTAATTAATTATATTGTTAGCTTTTTAAGTGAGTTTATAAGTTAATTAACTTAGTTTGAGGTTTATAATAGAGTCTGAATATATTTTGGGAAGTTTTGAGAGGCATTGAACCTAGTTTGGTGCCTTTAGAGACCTATTTATCATTTTGAAAAGTATTTGGGGTTATTTGAAGTTCCTTTTTTTTTTTTTTTTTTTTTTTATATCATGTTGAGTTTAATGGGTATAAAAACTAATCCAGAGCAACTTTTGTGGTCGGATTGAAGTCATTCGGTGTCCCATAACCCTTTGTTTCATAGTTTTCCTCTTAGTCATCATTTCCTAGAAAGTGGAGTTTTCTACCATAACCTCATAATACATCTTTCTTAGTGTCGTCAGAAAGTAGAAAGTAGTATTTTCGTGAACCTTTTCCTCATGTATTGAACCCATCTGAGGTCCAGAACTCAAATTATAGAGCCATCTTTGATTTTAAGTCTTGGGCCCCACGAACCACCCACCTTATAATGACCCCACCCACTTCTTCTTGCTCGTACTCTCTCCTCTCTCTGCAACGCACCCAACTGAGACTCATTTCTCCTCCTTTCTTTTTCAATACTCCATAAAAACTCACCAAACTTGGGGCAATTGCAAATTTGATTGTTGCCAACCCATTCGTCTCATCATCTCCTCATTTCACATCCCATTTTCTAGCATTTTCAAGCTCGGCAGCCCTTATCTACACCATTTTCACTTCAGATAGATCTCGTATAGGTGAGGGATCTATCTTTTAAAATATGCTAGAGCGGGGCCCTATGTTCTAGAATCCCAACATGCAAAGTGTAATTCCTAGTCTTTCATAGATTTTCTTATTTTTATTTTTGAGTGGGATTTTGTAGAGATTTTCGGGGTTTCTGACATCAAGAGCTCCATATGAGTTTGAGGAGTTTAGAAATCTTCCTGTGAGGTTAGGAGACCAATGCAAGTGATTAATTTAAGTTCCATAACTTGCATGCTTGAGTCTTGGAAAATTCTATGTTCTACTCTATGTTTTTCTTTTAGAACCCCATATTAATTATGCACTCTTTCCTCAAATTTAATCAATATTTTTCATGCTTAATTAAGTGTGTAAGTAATGCCTAAGAGAGCCCATTACCATGCCAAAAAGTCTCCACGAGATGGTAGGAAAAACTGGGAAGAAACCCCCCTAAAAAACATCTCAAAATCACATGTTATGCGCCACCCTTTTCTATAAGTGGAAGGGTCTTGCGAGGACACTCCCCCCACCCCCGCGATTTTATATGGTTTTGAAGCCCGTTTCACTTAGTGATGCAGCGGGCTTTAATGGATGACTCCAGATACACAACCTTCTACGAAACCTGTTGATTATTCTCAAAGAATAATACCAGGAACGATGAGCATCTATTGTTTTGTTGATTCCTATGAATACCAAGGTAATAGGGAAAGAGAAAACTCTCTAAAATAAACCTATAATACTATTCAAAAACTTTCTTACATTCTGGCTTACAATCAAATATATAGGGAATTAGCCCTAAATCTCACAGAACACGAAATTTGTCAAATCAAATTTGCCAAAAATGGCAAAATCCTACCGAACATAGAAACTACTAATAATGAGTGCTGGAGTGAAGGCAGAATCAACGAGACGTGATTTTGACTTCTAAAACTTGAATTATTCCAAAACAAGAATTTTCCAAAAATGGAAAAAATGCCTTTTCCGAGTCCTAAACGATGGAAGTCGGCCTAAAAACAAAAAGTCCATTGCAAAGGAATGGATTTTGAAGATCTTGCCGTTTCCTTTTTAGAATGGGGCTTCGTTCGCGACTCCGACCCCGGGACCCTAATTTCGCCTAGTACCGTTTGGGTGCTGAACGGGTGTGCCTTACTTCAATCCAATGCATCTATGTATTCATCTGCTTCAATCTGCACTGCATCACTTACGTTCTCTCCACTGGTTCGAGCATGGGTTTGGGCCATTGCCAATGAGTTTGTGGGCCACTTTCTGTCCGCTCTAATGCACCAATTAGAGGTCTTAATTAAAATCCATCCTTTATACTCTAGACTTAGCCTATAGGATGTGACCCTTGTAACCCATACTCACTTTGAATTAGAACTTGGATGGCTTAAGGAGTGTTGTTTGAGTGGACAAACACCTCTTGGGTTGTCAGGAAGCATTTATGAAACGATATTGAGTCGATGTATGTCCATTTAAGGCCTATGAATGTCAAAACACCTTCAGGAGCACCAATTTCACGTAATAACTAACATTCAGACCTTAGGTGTATATAGAGTAGAATTATATTGCTTTAGCACGACAAAGGCAATACCTGGCTTAGGCTAGACCCTTGTATTAAGTTCCTTGAATGCTACATCAATTAATATCAGTTTCACAAGGTTTATAATTGTTTACTTGTTTGCGCGGAGTGTGCATCTCCTTATTATTGACTTTGGTGTAACCACTGTAGCCTATTGCCTACCTGCACCTAGCTTGGTTATGTGACCTTTGTGAGTAGGTACTTGGATCTCTGGTGAATTAACTTGGCTGAGCCTCCTTTGGATTGATAGGATCCTTAGTTGGGTTTACATGGTCCATTGTACGCATATCCTATTACGCCACCTTCCTCGATATCCAGATCCCCCTAAATCCTTTCTACCCATTTCAGGGCTAGTCGTTTCATGTTGAATTATTGCCTATTTGTTCCCAGTCATATTTAAATTAATTATTGGTAGTTTAATTTCTGTTTTCTTCACATGACCGGTTTTACTTGCTAATGTGCTAGTTTCTCGAAAAAAAATTTCCGCATTTTCTTCAGTTGGACGGTGAGAGCACTGTATGGAGCTACTTAATTATTTTGATAACTCTATTTTTCCTTGTCTTAACTTGTTTTGGAGTAGCTCTCAATTTTATTGTCATCCATGAGTCTTGCAACCCTTGAGGGACTTGAGAGTTTGAGATAACCATGGACCTAGTACCCTAGAAGAGTTCAAGGTGGCCAACTTTTTTATGAACCCCCGTGAAAGGATTGAGGTCATAGGTAAACCTTGAACCCTAGGGGTGCCTACAAACACCGAATGGGGCTTCGAATTTGTAAGAACCCGACCCCGGTTAATTATGTTTATTAATTAATAAGTTATTATTATCGATGATAGATAATTTTTATTAGTTAACTAAGCGTGTTTAGTTGTTAATTGGATTGACCTAGATGTTTGAGAGGTGTTCAGAGTACATTGGTCACCGATTAGCCAAGTTCAGGGGTAACCTAGGACCTACCCATAAACCATATAAAGCTTGGGGAGCTTGCTTTGGGAGTAATTATTTATGTTGGAAAGTTAGAATGAAGTTTGAAAGAGTTTTTTGGAAGTTTTATGAGCGTTTAAACCAAGTTTGGTACTTGAAAGGGACTAGATTAGATTCCGAGTAAAGTTAGATGTATTTCGGGAATTCCGATAAAATGACTATTATGGGCCAGAGGTTAGTTCTAGTCATAACCAAAAACTTTCATGTTCGATTCATATCCATTTGAGATTCAAAAAACCCATTTTTGACCCCTGACACCCATTTTTAGAGGGGTATTTATAATTATGAAATATTGACTTTTTGCAATTTGTCTCTAGAAATTATGAATGTGGTCATGTTGGAGACCTCTTGTAATTTGGATCAATTCTTGGTTCTTTACTTGAGTCTATCCGAGGTCCCTAAGACCTCCGTTTTTGTAACACCTTATACATATATATATATATTAAGCCTAATTAATACTAATTGGTAGTAATTAAAATGGTTTTATTAGGTTTTTTAGTGTTTTAGTAATGGACCAACTTATTTTGAGGGTTAGAATTTGTTTTGGATAACTTTGAAAAATTTTGAGAGTGGTTTGGCCAAGTCCGACGACTTTAGGGGCTCAAGTGTAGAATTCAGGAAAGTTTAGGGGGGCATCTATGATTTCTGAAGATTCACGTCTTGGCTTCGTTTGATAGATATTATTATCCCCTATGATTTTCATGGCTTGGCCAAACCCATCCGACACCTTGAAACCTCTCGTTTCATGATTTTTCAATCAAACAGGGTATGGTCGTCATTTCGGAAAAATCTACCTACATTCCCAACCACCTCGAAATATGTCATATTTGGCCTCATTGAAAAGAGGATTTAAACATATAAACCTTTGTCTTTTATGCCGCATCCATCCTGTTAGGGTTTTTATTAGTTAGCAATTAGATTGGATACATACATTTTCATTAGCTTGAACTCTCATACTTCTTCATTATTGGAATCTCCATGCATCATGTGTTTTTAAGCTTAGCATCAAAGGTTTTCGTAAAAGCATGCTCAAACATGTTTTGAATTGCGTTTTAAATTTTTTTTTTCTTTTTTTAAACATGTTAGCCTCTAGCCAAACTTACTTCTCCAAAACCACATTTCCCTTTAAAATCATATTTTCTAGTCTTTAAAAAAACAGGGAAAGTTTGGTCAACCAAACATACTTCAGTCAATTGTCCTTTCCGGATCCAAAACGAAAAATCTGTTATATCAAGGAAGTTTGGTCAGCTGTCGGTTGACCGAACCTCAGTTTGGTGAACCGACACCTGTTCAACGGTCCGCAGATTTCAAATTTTATGACCGTCGGGACTTGACCATTGAGTTCGGTCAACCGAACCCTACATGTCGGTCGACCGACAATAGATCCGTTGGAGACTTGTTTTTCTTATAAAAAGAATCCTTCCTTGGGATTTGTGCCTAACACTTTTGAGGCTTTGGAGGGCCAAGGAAGGTGGGACATCCATGCTAGGCTAGAGGGAAGCTAGGAGGGCTAATCATCATGACAAACCTTTGATTCTTCAATGGGTTTGCTCCTCTTATCTTATTTTATTCATGCTTGTCTATTTTGATAAGATTAAAATAGAAAAGCTAAGAGGAAATCTCCTTATCTATGAACTAGATCTAGAAGTTCCCAATAAAAAGAAAGCAGTAGCTTTTTCCTCTCAATTAAAGGAAAATGAAAGTGATGTTAATGATGGCAATACCTTGTTTGTTAAGAAATTTAAAAAATTCTTTAGGAACAACAAGAGTAATAGAAATTCAGATGAAACTAAGAGTGCTAGATTCCAAAGAAATTCCAAAGGATCTTTTAACAAGGATGTGCAATGTTACAATTGCAAGGGGTTTGGACACATTGCTCAAAATTGCTCTACCCCAAAGAATCTGGAAAAGGAGATAGGAAAGGTAAGAAAGTTATAAACATAATTTGAAATGAGGAAGATGAAGGAAGTAACTATAATGAATCCCAAAATAATGAAGACGAAAATTCCCCTAATTGCCTTTTCTTTACATCTATTGAAGAAAGCAATGAGCATAATACTCTAATAGATGAAACATTAAGGAAAGAGGAATCAAATGATGAAATTAATTAAATTCAACAAGCCTATGATGAACTATATGAAAATTGAGAAATCTTGATTAAGAAAAACAAAACCTTAAAAGAAGAAACCAAAAAGCTTGTGATTAATATGAAAGATGAAAGAAGAAATTTAGAACACAAGTTGACTACCTTAAATGAAAATCTAGCTCATGCTAGAAAGGAAATTCATAATTTACAATCTAAACTAGAATCTAGTCAACTTGAGACTAACTTCCTTCAAATGAAGTTCACTAAAGGTAAATTTGTTGTTGATAAATTCACATTAGGTAATGATAAGTTTTACCAAATGTTGGGTATGCATAAAAATTTTGCTGACAAGAACGGGTTAGGTTTTGAGGGTTCCTCTAGCAACAACAAGAATAGCTTGCAAAATCTTACTAGGACCTTTTACAAACCCATGGATGCAAAAAACTATACCTCTTGATGGAGTTACCATTTTTGCAATTGTAGTGGACATTTAGTTCCTAATTGCCCATAAAAAATCAGATTGTCCCTAAAAAAATCCCACTAGAGTGCTTTTAAGTTTATTGCCAAGATCATTCCTTTTAAATCTCTCTTGTCTAGTTGGACTATAAAAGAAAGAACTATTAAGAGCCTTTTGGTTCAAACCGCTTTGAAAGCAAAAGAATATCCTATTTGGTTCTTAGATGGTGGCTGTTCCAAGCATATGACAGGAGATCTGTTAGGATTTTTAGTGTTGGTTAAATTCATTGGTTGGACAAAACTCTGGGTCTCTTGAGTTGTAATTAGTTTTAGAAAAAGTCTCTGAAGTTAGAAGATTCGAAGGACTCAAAAAAGTTGAAGAAAATATACATGTGCTAAATTTCCGGATCAACCAGAAAGGGGTCCCCTCGAGCGATCGTTCCATCCGCTTGAGCGAAGTCAAGATTAAAAGCCAGACGCACTGACAAAAGAAAAACTTAGGCTGAGACAGAACCTCATTCGCTCGAGCGAATGATGGGTTCGCTCGAGCGAACTGGGCGCAGATTTTGGAAAAGTCTCCTAATCTTGATTTTAGTAGTGTTTCCTTTGAGACTATGTTTCCAAATTTGAGTCCTACTTGTGCACTAATTCTTAAGCACGAATTTGGGGCTATAAATATGATGTTTCTCTCAACCCTAAAGGAACACCACATAGAAATCACCACTACTCTCATCAATCTGAGTTAGAGATATCATAAAGAGAGTTTATTCTCTAGAGCCATTAAGATACTGTTCTGAAGGGCTGCTCTAGAAGGTCATTGCTGCTTCTACCTTTCTAGTAGAAGATTGACTGTCAAGGTGCGAGGAGATCAAGTAAGGAGAACGGGGCATGGTGGAAGTCATGTAAGTGGATTCTTTACAAGAATAACTACAGTCCTTAGGTAGAGGTACAGACTGAGGTAAAGGAGCTTGTGAGTATATCTTGTAACTGTTCGTGAAATCTTGATTTCTGGTTCGTGGTTTTTCTCCTGGATAGGGTTTCCATGTTAAATATTGTGTCTACTTTCTTGTGGTGTGTGATTGATAGATAGCTAGTTCTCTATTGCCTAATTGGTTTATTTCCGCTGCATTGATTAAAATAAGAGCTAGTAATCCATTCTAGTAACTCTTAAAGGGAATTTCAAGATAGATCTAGATTCAACTCTATTGTGGATTATGATGGAGGAAATGTATCTTTTGGAGATAATAGTCAAGCTCAAATCGTTGGCAACGAAAGTGTAAAAGGAGATAAAATGCCAAACTTAAATGATGTCTTTCTAGAAAAATGATTGAAGTATAATCTTCTTAGCATAAGTCAACTATGTGACAAAGGAAACAAAGTTATTTTTGATAGTCAATCTTGCAAAGTTGTTGATGATAAATCTAATCAAGTCATTCTCATTGGTTCTAGGACTAAAGGAAATATTTATATCATAGAAGAATGTGGTGAAAATTACCAGGTGTTTGATAACAAAAGATCAAGAAAATTACTTATGGCACCAAAGGATGGGTCACATAAACTTCAAATTAATGAGGATTCTATCGAAGAATGAAATTGTGAGAGGGATTCCCAAGTTGAGTGATGAAAAATCCGACATCTGTAAGGCCTGTCAACTAGGGAAACAAATCAAGAAGAGTTTCAAAGGTTTAAAGGATACATCTTCTTTGCTCCTCTTGAAATAATCCTGCACCTGTGTAGAGTATTGGCGGAAAGAAATTTATTTTATTTATGGTAGACGATTATTCTCGGTTTGGATGGATTACCTTTCTTCATGCTAAATCAGATGCCGTATAAAATATCATAAGAATTTGCAACAAGATTTAGGTTGAAAAAGATTGAAAAATTCGTAAGATTAGAAGTGATCATGGAGGTGAGTTTAAAAATGAGAAATTTGCCAAATTTTGTGATACTCATGGCATTGATCACCAATTCTTTGCTCCAAAAACACCTCAACAAAATGGAGTGGCTGAAAGGAGAAATAAAGTGATTTAGGAAATGGCTAGGGCAATGCTTAATGAAAGGCATCTCTCTCGCAATCTGCGGGCTCAAGTTGTTAATACTGCCTGTTATCTTATAAAAAGAGTTTATCTAACAAAGAATACTAATAAAACCCCCTATGAAATTTATTTTGAAAGTAAACCTAATTTGGGGTATTTAAAAGTGTTTGGTAGTAAATGTTATATCTCGAGAGAGCAGTTGGAGAAATTTGAGCCTAAGTCCGATGAAGGAATCTTTCTGAGATACTCTGATAGAAGTAAGGCATATAGAGTATTCAATCATAGAACCATGACCATAATGGAATTAACTCATGTTGTTATTGATGAATTAAATCAAATTGGGAAAACTCTGCAAGACGACAATGAAGCTGAAATTATCAATGAACCATCTATTCCAAAATAAAATGAAGATGTCATTCCATCTACAACAATTATGCCAACCAGATTAATGAAGAATCATCCCTTGGATAATGTGATTGGAAACATCATACGTGGGGTTATGACTCGGAGACAAGTTCAAAATTTATGTGCTCATTACTCTTTTGTCTCTCAAATCGAGTTCAAGAATTTCTCTGAGGCTGAATCTAAATCTGAATGGATGGAGGCAATGCAGGAAAAATTGAGTCAATTTAAGAGGAACGGTGTTTGGGATCTTTTTCATTTACCTAACAAGAAAAATCCAATAGGCACAAAGTGGATTTATAAGAACAAATCAGATGAATTTGAGAATGTTATAAGGAACAAGGCAAGACTTGTTGCCAAAAGATATGTTCAATATAAGGAATTGACTTTGAAGAGACCATTGCTCCGATAGCTCGTTTGGAATCCATACAAATATTATTGGGATATGCTAGTAGTATGGGGATCAAATTGTTTCAAATGGATGTTAAGAGTGCTTTTCTAAATGATGAAATTGAGGAAGATGTGTATGTAACACAATCAAAAGGCTTTGAAGATCCTCATCACCCTGAATATGTGTATAAACTCAAGAAAGCTCTTTATGGTTTAAAACAAGCACCAAGGGCTTGGTATGAAAAAATTACTAACCATTTGATTGAAAATGAGGTTGATTGTGGAAAAGTTGATAAGACTCTGTTTATCAAAAAGATTGATCAAGACATTCTTGTTGCTCAGATTTATGTTGATGATATAGTTTTTGGATCAACTTCAGAAAAGCTTGCTCAAGGATTTTCAGAGTTAATGAGTTCCACATTTGAGATGAGTTTGGTCGGTCCCCTGCAATTTTTTCTTGGACTTCAAGTTAATGAGGCTAAAAAGGGTATTTTCCTTAGTCAGTCTAAATTTGCTTTAGATATTTGTCAAGAAGTTCAGCTTAAGAAACTCTAAGGCTAGTTGCAATCCCATGGGATCTACTTCTAAACTTTCTAATGACCCACAAGGTAAAATAGTATACCAAAAACTCTACAAAAGTATGATAGGAAGCCTATTTTACCTTACTGCTAGCAGACCGGATCTTTCTTTTAGTGTTGGGATATGTGCTAGGTATCAATCTGATCCTCATGAGTCTTATCTTAAAATTGTCAAACGTATCATCAAATATATTCATGGGACTACTAATTATGGTATTTGGTATCCTCGTGATTCTACATTACAATTGATTGGATACAAAGATGCTGATTGGGCAGGATCCATAGATGATAGGAAGAGCACTAGTGGTTGTTACTACTTCATAGGAAACTACTTAGTAGCTTGGCACAGTAAAAAAACAGAATTCAATAGCTTTATCTACTGCGGAAGCTGAATACATAGCTGCAGGAAGTTGTTGTGCTCAACTGTTGTAGATGAAACAAACTCTTTTAGACTATAATGTTCCACAACAATGTATGCCTATCATGTGTGATAACTCTAGTGCTATTAGTATCTCTAAAAATAATGTTCAACATTCACGCACCAAGCACATTGACATTCGATATCATTTTCTGCGTGACCATGCTGATCAAGGCACAATAGAGTTACTTTTTGTTCCCACTGATGCTCAATTGGCTGATTTCTTTACAAAACCCCTTGGAAATGAACGTTTTATCAATTTAAGACATCAATTGGGCATTGGCCCATGCCCGGATTACTAATTCCTTGTTGATCAAATCACTTGTTTCTGCATTTCATTTTTATCATTGTATTATAAACAGGTGTTACTAACAAGGTTTGTGTTTTTATTTTTATTTCTTGGGCAAACTCCTTTGCAATTAGATGTCAAAGGGGGAGAGAAATAGAGAAATTGGCAAGTATCATTTCATATCTGGCTTTGGTTGATGGAAAGAAGAGCTACGGTCTTCTAACTAAGAGAAAGCTTCATGGCACAAGTTGAGGGGGAGCAAAGCTGCAGATGTTTTCAAGATTTCTCCCGCAAAGAAAATCCAAATGCTCCCTAATATCCAAAGCTCCTTAAGATTCAAAGAAGAAGATGTCCAAGTATCATTGAAGGAAGAGAAAGAGTCAAGCTTCAAGAGTAGCCATCAAATTGCAAAGGGGGAGATTGTTAGGGCTTTCATTAATTTGCAATTAGATTGGATACATACATTTTCATTAGCTTGAACTCTCATACTTCTTCATTATTAGAATCTTCATGCATCATGTGTTTTTAAGGTTAGCATCAAAGGTTTTTCTAAATGCATGCTCAAACATGTTTTGAATTGCATTTTAAAAGCTCATTTTTTTCAAACATGTTAGCCTCTAGTCAAGCATATTTCTCCAAGACCAAATTTCCCTTTAAAATCATATTTTCTAGTCTTTTAAAAAACAGGGAAAGTTCAGTCAACCGAACCCACTTCGGTCAGTTGTCGGTTTCGAATCCAGAATGAAAAATCTGTAATATCAGGGAAGTCAGGTATCGGTCAGCTGTCGGTCGACCGAACCTCAGTTCGGTGAACTGACACCTGTTCAATGGTTCGCATATTTCAAATTTTATGACCGTTGGGACTTGACCGTTGAGTTTGGTCGACCGAACCCTACATGTTGGTCGACCAACAATAGATCCGTTTGAGACTTGTTTTTCTTATAAAAAGAACCCTTCCTTGGGATTTGTGCCTAACACTTTTGAGACTTTGGAGGGCCAAGGAAGGTGGGACATCCATGCTTGGCTAGAGGGAAGCTAGGAGGGCAAATCATCATGACAAACCTTTGATTCTTCAATGGGTTTGCTCCTCTTATCTTATTTTATTTATCCTTGTCTTTAAATCTTTGATTCCTTAAAATGGCATTATTAAAGTGTTCAAAGTGTTCAAATGTTGAGTGTTTAAACATGCTTTGCTTTTAAAATATGTTTATCATTTTAACTTGATCATTTGAATAGTATCTCACATGTTGGTCATTTAAAATTTCTTTCAAACTTGCTAGTTTCATATTAAACTTTCCAAAACAAGTTTGTCATTATTTCAAAAAACATGTGTGAATCACTTAGTTACTCTATCTCTCATTTACATAATTTATGAGCATTGAATTTCAAAAGAAATAGAAGTAGCTAGTTTTTAAAAAGGCATATGTATCATTTATTGATCTTTGCATTTATCATGCATATGCCTTAGTTAGAATACTCAGCTTTGGCACACTTTTTTGCCCACGTCCCGAGGGATTTTTTCTTGACGAAATTTGGCGCTTTCAAAGCCTATATTATGAACTTAAAAACTGCTATTTTCCGGCAAGATACAATCATGTTTGCCTGCATTTCAAACTGCGCACTTTTACGACTCGGATGAGAAAATCTGCAAGAATGAAGCTGAGTTCCCCTGTTTGGCACACTTTTTTACCCACGTCCCTAGGGATTTTTTTGACGAAATTTGGGGCTTTCAAAGTCCATATTATGAACTTAAAAAATACTATTTTCCGGATGATACAATCACGTTTGCCTGCTTTTCAAACTGCGCACTTTTGCAACTCGGATGAGAAAATCTACAGGAACAAAGCTGAGTACCCCTGCTTGGCACACTTTTAAGCCAACGTCCCGAGGTATTTTTTTCGAAGAAATTTCGGGCTTTCCAAGTCCATATTATGAACTTAAAAACTGTTATTTGGCGGCATGATACAATCATGTTTGCCTGCGTTTCAAACCGCGCACTTTTGCAACTCGGATGAGAAAATCTGTAGGAACGAAGCTGAGTACCCCTGTTTGGCACACTTTTTTGCCCACGTCCCGAGGGATTTTTTCAACGAAATTTGGGGCCTTCAAAGTCCATATTATGAACTTAAAAAATGCTATTTGCCGACACGATACAATCACGTTTGCCTGCGTTTCAAACCGCGCACTTTTGCAACACTACTTTAGGAACAAGCACATCCAATGCAAGGTGAACAGGGCCATCATCTTGACCAATCACTTGTAGTGTTCTCATGCGCCCTGTTGAGATACAAGATAGCCCTGTTCAGGATTAAAATTTTCCCCAATAAACCCCAACAACATAGCCCTGTTTAGATACAAGATAAACTTATTTTGCAATGTTTCCCACAATTACCAAAGAAACCAAAATCCACACAAAGCTCAGCATCCAAGATTCACAATTGAAGAAAAATCCATTCATTTACCCAACAAGATCTCTTCTCTACCAACAAAAAAAAATCCACTCATTTACCCCTTGTCTAATCTATAATAACATGTATGAATTTGAAACAATCATTCTTCGTTAAAGATACAACTGAATGTCGTGCTAGAGATCGCAGCCATTCATAGTTAAAACAACCACTCCATATGGCTAGCAAAGATGCATACAAACACTTGGCCGTAACCCTGTTCTAACATAGGGGTACACACTACACACACACTACACACTAAGACCGAAATGGCCTCTTCTAGCACCTCAATGATTCTCAGCCGAAACCAAACCCTTTGCTCGCCTCATGGATGGCCAAAAGCAACCTCTCTTACAGCTATTCTTTGGAAGGATACTCTGGTAGATCCAATTGGTTGAAACTGCAACAGTGGAAAAAAAATAGAGATGGTAAGTTGGTACATGGATGGAATGGCGAAATAGAATTCATGTAGCTGACCCAAAAATAGTTTGGCTTGAATGATGATGATGCTGATGATTTTTTAACATCACTTCGAATCTATGCCTATACATGTTAGTAGAAGCAGCTCCCCACAAATTACCTAGCTCATTGCTTAATAACAAGCAAGCAAAAACATGGTAACCAGGAGAACAACGATCCAATAACATCAAGATACAAAATGAAAATCTGTGCAGAAAAATAATGAAAACATCCAAAAATAACAAGTCACAAACCACTGTATAGGAAAAATAAATAAATAAATGTCCATAAACCTCTGTAAAATCCTTGTGGATACAAGCATAACAGATCAAAGCAACTAAGATCCATTTCACATCCATCAACAGAACATGCAAATACCAGATAAAGACCTGCCTATTACAAAAATGACCCCTACCCATCCAGAAGACAACAATAGGGAAACGCAACCCAAAAAAGTAGAGAGAGAACAAGAAAAAAAGGGAAGACAAAACCTTGAAGACCCCCCATTTTCAGACAAGCAAATAAACATCCAAACATCAAAATACCCATTTCATATCCAGCTTCAAAGCAAGCAAAAACCCTTAAAATGGTTCTGTCTGCTTCAAAAGCAACACATAAAAAATTCCAAGCCCACCCCAAAATACAAAACTAGAAACAAAACAAAAAAGACCCACTCACATAAAATGAGCATACCATCATGAAAACAACTCATGCAGAAAATCCAACAACAATAAGAATAGCAGAACTAGAAGCAAAAGATAAGATATTGAGACAGTACTGGGGCAAAAAAAAAAAAAAAGGAAAAAAAAAAAAAGTCAAAAAGACCTGCTGGATGATATCTGTTGTGACGTTGTTTGGATTGAATCCTACCATCATAGGCTACATTTGCCCCAAATCACCATGGAAAGAGAAAATAAAATTGCCCCAAATCTATGGAAAGAGAACCCAGATCAAGTTTGCCAACGATTTAAAATAAAATATATATAAAAAAAAACATACCTGGGCGTCAAGGACTCCCGCTGCTCCTCTTCCTCCTGTCCCGCTGCTCCTCTTCCGTCGCCGAGAGAGAGAGAGAGAGGAACCAGAGTGGTTGTTTGGGAGGGAGAAGAACCAGAGATGGAGGACAAAAAAAACCGTCGTTGGAGATGGACAAGTAGTGAGGGGGGAAGTGGTTGCGGTGGAAGGAGAAGGGGCAGATCCAGATCACCGACGAGGCGGTTGACGGTGGAGAAGGGGTTGAACAGGGAGAAGAAGGAGAAACCAACGATTCAACGATTTGGGCACTTCCTGGGCAGAGCTCCTTTTCTTTTCTTTTTTTCCATTCTCCCGCCCATGTGAAAGTTGAATGCCCAAATAGTTGGTCCACGTCAGCACCATGTGGGATCGGTCCCCAATTCGGGCTTCCCAGTATGTCCAAATAGACTTTTTGTTTTGATATAACTAGCATGAAGCCCCTCAATATCACACAGGTGAAGTACGGGAAAATATATTAATTAATATCTCATTCTTTCAAATCTATTTATAACAAACTAATTAAAAAATCTAAATCAACCAAAAAATTTATGAAAATCAAACTTTTTATCCCTTAATCCACAGCAGCATACAAAAAATAAAGGATTCATATGCATTTATGCTCATTTTGAATACTAAATAAAAACTTTAAAAATAACCTTAAATTTTAGAGTTGGAAGGCATCCCTTTGAATTGGATTACATCCACACAAATGGGCTCAAGATACATTTTATTAAAAAGGCACATATTTAGCCCAAGAGACACCTTTTATTGAAAAGACACCTTTTTGAAAGGACACATCCACAAATGGCCCCCAATAAGCTGATGTGGCTTCTACTAAAGCCAGAATTAAGGATTTTTTTAGGTTTTTTTTTTGCAACAAACATTCAACTTTAAAGAGAAAAAATAGAAGTTATAAACTTTTAGTGGGGGGCACGTATAGGAGGGGTCGGAAAAAAACTTTTAGCGAGGGCTAAAGAATGGCCGCCGCTAAAAATAACTTATACCTTCATACAAAATTACCCGCCATTAAACATTAGACGCTAAAAACCAAAACTTCTCCGATAAAGATTTGGCACCATCGGAGGAAGATTTTACCAATGGCCAATGTTGCGCTCGCTGCTGTAAATTACTTATAGCGGTGCTTATGACCGGCCCCCACTAAAAGTTGTCCGCTAAAAGTATATTTTCTTGTAGTAAACCGTTTAGGAAGAATTAAGGAGATCCTTCCGTCAAAGGAGATCGGAAATTCGTAACGATTACATCATGTATCTACAAGAGGCAGATCGTGACATTGGAATTGAAGACCCCTTCACGTTCAAAGAAGCCATAGATAGTGCAGATTCTGAAAAGTGGTTAGATGAGATGAACTCAATGGCTATTAAGGAAGTCTGGGATTTGGTCGAAGTTCCAAAAGGTTTCGAGGCCATTGGCTGTAAATGGGCCTTAAGACTAAAAAGAACTCCAAAGGAAGTATTGAATGGTATAAAGCCAGATTAGTTGCGAAGGGATTCACTCAAAGAGAAGGTATCAATTATAAGGAAATATTGTTGCCAAAAGAAGGTTGCTATTGTTGCCGGCTTTGGTTGAAGAGAAGAAGTGCAAAAGAGTTATTTGCTTTCTATGAAGGGCAGACGGTAACAAAGAGAGGAATGAGTTATGAGGGTAGGTGGTCAGGAAAATGTTTTTGATATAATAGAAGTTACAAGATTTTACGGAAAAATTCCCGAAATTTGGACATTTCTCGAAAAGGGTCCCCAAATATTGTGTAGGACAAAAGAGGTCCTCCAACCAATTTTTTTATTTTTTTATACTTTTTTTTCTGAGCAACGATAGCATCACCATGGGCAACGCATGGGCGTCGCTAGTGTCGCTTGTCAGAGCATCTCCTATTGTCTTTTTCTTCCTCTCATTCCTAAGTCACAATTTGCTTGTTTGATACCAAATTATGGCAAAAAAAAAAAAAATTACATATGATTAGATTTATCATAGGGCTTCAAAATTCAGATTTTTACAGACGGCCAATGTTGCGCCCACCGCTATAAATTACCTATAGCAGTGCTTATGACCCTCCACTAAAAGTTGGCCGCTAAAAGTATATTTTCTTGTAGTAAACCATTTAGAAATAATTAAGGAGATCCTTCTGTCAAAGGAGATCGGCAATTCCTGACAATTACATTGTGTATCGACAAGAGGCATATGGTGACATTGGAATTGAAGACCCCTTAACGTTCAAAGAAGCCATAGATAGTGCAGATTCTGAAAAGTGGTTAGATGCCATGAAAGATGAGATGAATTCAATGGCTATTAAGGAAGTTTGGGATTTAGTCGAACTTCTAAAAGGTTCCAAGGCCATTGACTGTAAATAGGTCTTTAAGACTAAAAATGACTCCGAAGGAAGTATCGAATGGTACAAAGCCAAATTAGTTGCCAAGGGATTCACTCAAAGAGAAGGTATCAATTATAAGGAAATATTTTCTCCAGTTTCCAAGAAAGACTCTTTAAGAATCATTGTGGCTTTGGTGGCTCATTTTGATCTTGAGCTAGATCAAATGGACGTTAAAACTGCATTCTTAAATGAGAATCTAGAAGAAAAGGCCTACATGAAGCAACCCAAAGGTTTTGTGAAACAAGTAAATGACAAACTAGTTTGCAAATTAAAGAAATCCATATATGGACTTAAACAAGCTTCCAGGCAGTGGTATTTAAAGTTCAACACAATTATTTCCTCTTTCGGACTTACATAAAACATTGTTGATGAATATATATATATATATATATATCTGAAGATCAGTGGAAGCAAGTTTATAATTTTAGTATTATATGTGGATGATATTTTGCTAGCTATTAATAATTTGGCAATTTTGCATGAGACTAAAGGATATCTTGAATAGAATTTTGATATGAAAGACATGGGCGAAGCATCCTTTGTAATCGGAATTGAGATCTATCGGGACAGATCTCAAGGATTACTAGGACTATCCCAAACTGCTTATATCATATCAAAAAGATTTGATTTGGAAGGATCTATAATACAATACGCGCCCATTTGAAAGGGAGATATGCTTCATAAAGGTTTATGTCCGAAAAATGATATTGAGAGAAAGCAAATGAACAATGTTCCTTACGTCGCTGCTGTTGGAAGCTACATGTAGCTTAAACATGCACAAGACCAGATATCAATTTTGTAGTTGGTGTACTTAGCAGATATCAAAGTGATCCGGGTTTAAAAGATTGGAGAGCAGCTAAGAAAGTCTTACGGTATCTCTAGGGCACTATGAATTACATGCTCACATGTAAAAGATCAGATCACTTGAAAGTGATTGGGTATTCAGATGCAGTTTTTGTGGGGTGCCTCGATACTTGGAAATCTACATCTGGTTATGTTTTCCTATTAGTTGTGTTGGAAGTAGGGGGGCCTCGTGGACAAATTTTTAAAACTTTTGACCCACTTGACTCAGGGGTCAAGTACCCATAAGGCCATAAACCTTATCCAGGATGCAATCCCTCACTCTCATCAATCATGTACAACAATATTGTAAGTCCATGGATCTGAACCCTAGAGGGGGGGGGTGAATAGGGTGAGCTTCTATTAAGTGACCAATTATGCCAAATTCTAATTTCTTAACAATTAACTAGTCACAAGTGATGATATAGAACTAAAGTGCGGAAGATAACAAAAACAAACATCACAAAGCATTCTCCATAACACAATGATTTATAGTGGTTCGGCCTCAATGCCTACATCCACTACCGGCTTGTGATCCAACACCCCACCGGATTTGCACTATTTATGCTTGTCAATAGGCTAAGCAATAACCTTTACAATATGCTTTCCAAGGCTTAGCAATAACCTCTTACACTATGCTTTTCTTAGGCTAAGCAATAACCTCTTCAACCAAAAGGTTGGTTATCGATCTCTCTAAGTAGTGTCTAACATACACTTGATGGAGATACAATTATAGCTCAATACAACGCCTCTTAATTAGGCGGATATAAAAGTGAAAATCTAATTTACACACACACACACACACACACACACACACACACTGAATGCAAAGATGAATGCACAATGTGTATGTATGATGTCCTCAATCAATTTGAAAATTAAAGCTCATAAATGTATGCCAAAGGCTTTTAAAAGTTTTAGCTCATAAAAACATTTATGATTGAGGAAAGAATGCTAATCACAAGTTTAAAAACAACTTATAAAAGATTTGTCAATCTAGTTCAAGCAAGTTGTGAAAGATTAAAAACAAAACATGTGATGCATAAGGATTTCAATCAAATCAACAATGAAGCTTAATATATGTATGCTTAAAGCATTTTGAAAGTGTGAAGCACAAAAATAGATTTGATTGAAATCAAGGGACAAATTACATGTACTTAAAAATATAACTTGAAAATGATATACCTATCAAACCTAAGCAAGTTGTGAAACTTTAAAACAAAAGTACATATGATTTGTGAAGTTGTTGAATCCAAAACATAAAATAGACATGAAAGTGATTTTCTTATAATGAAAAACAACAACCAAAGATTCAACCAAGTATAGGAATCATGTTAACATATAATTTCAAAGATGTTTACAAAAACATGATTTACTTAGATATACCAATTTAAGTACTACTTGGTTTGAATCAAAGTGTTGCATCCAAAACAATAAATCAATTCAAAACATAAACATGTTAAGGACACAACAAATCATAGTTTATCATGCTATAAAAGATTTACCAATATTTAAAACAAAGCATGAAAACATATGATTAAGAAAAATACAACTTACTTATAGATTTAACTTCATTAATCCAAGCTTTAGCTTTCCAAATGTCCCTTATCCTTCCTTAACTCATTCCCCTTTGATTGGCCTCAAAGCATCTCAAGGAGGGCCTCTTTATTCCTCACTTTGGTAAAGAAAAATGAGCTTCATTTTAAACTCAAAAAGTGCCCAGCTGCTAGTCCCCGGTCGACCTGGACCCTTACCCGGTCTACCGGGTACTCAACGGTCATAAATATAGCCGTTTGAAAAACTACTTTTAACGGGGGCCAGAGACCGCCGGTAAAAGTGGTTTTGGCCGCCGGTAAAAGTCCTGTTTTCTCAAAAATGATTTTTTTTTAAGAAACTTTCTTGTGGGGACTTTAGGCCATGGAATCAAGCATGGAAACATGATTTTAATTCAATCTAAGTGCTTTTAAAATCATGAAACATAAAAGCCTAAAATGATTTGAAAGAATTAAAACATAGGCTAGCTTAATTCATAAAACTTCTTTTTCAAATTAAATGCATCCAAGATTAAAAACAAAACATGCATAAATCAATAGTTCTACAAGTCTAAAAAACAATACATGTATAAATCAAAAATATCAAGATTTTCTAAATCAATTCAAGTGTGAAAATTCGAATGATGCTAAAATGATAATGCATCCATTAAATTGCAATACACCAAAATCCCTAACAAATATAACCTTTCTAAAAGATAGAAATCCAGCAGTACCTTGCAACAAAATAATCCACTACAAGTAGAGAAGCAGATTATACCTTTGGAGCCCGGTAGTGCTCTAATGGAGAAGAAGACAAACAACTTGATCAAGAACTCTCCTTGAAGCAATTTTTGATCTCCAAGACCTTGTTGTCTTCAATGCTATAACCCGCTATCAAATCTCTTTTCTTAAAAAAGATGGTGGAAACTTCGAGAGAAAAACTCTACTAGAAACTCCTAGGAACTAGAAGAGAAAGAGAGGAGAGAGAAGTGTGCAACTATTGCACAAAAGAGGGGGCTGGGCGTGAATTCCAAGGTTGGACGTCCAGCCCCTTTTGTTTCCTTTTATAACTTTTTACAACTCTTCTTCTTACTAATTAACTAGAAGTTCTACTTCCATAATAATTAGCAACTTTCTCCATTCTAATTGCTATAGAAGTCTCACTTCCACAACAATTAGTAAGTTAACTATTACCACTATTAGACCACTATTAGAAGTCCTACTTCAAATAGAAATAGTAACTTTCTAATTCCTTCCTCTAAGAGTTCAAGTAGGATTAGTATCTTAATAACTTGGGCTAGTGTGGGTACAACTAGGGATTCCATAGAAAGCTGGCTCCAACTGGAACACCGTGACCCCACATCTCATGTACAATCCGGGCACACAGTTAATTGCAAATAATACCACTATATAAATGAAATTGGACTCCAGTCTTAGGAATAAGTTATAATGAAGACCCTAAACTTTCTGATTACCACAAATAGACCCCTCTATCAATATCCATGGATTAATTGGACTAAATTGTCTCACCAATTTAAATCTACATCTTATTATCCTTAAGTCCCAATTAATCACAGTGATCATCAGTACCATCCAATTAACTCTTAATCGAGATGGGTGCGCAATTACTATAATGACAAATCCATTAATTGGCACAAGGGGAAAAATATAGACAGATTTCATCTTGACCATTGAATGTTCCAACAATCCTACTACCACCTACCTAAGACACCGAGGTGTTGACTTACAGTTGGCCTCACTCATTGA
This sequence comes from Camphora micrantha, assembly GCA_003546025.1. Taxonomy (NCBI): domain Eukaryota; kingdom Viridiplantae; phylum Streptophyta; class Magnoliopsida; order Laurales; family Lauraceae; genus Camphora; species Camphora micrantha. The sequence goes on along the minus strand of QPKB01000008.1, from coordinate 16,716,712 downwards.
TGACTAAAAGCAAATGAATAAATAGAAACTTGAATTCATCAATATCTTAGGATTGAGAGTCTATTGCTAGGGGAATTATGAGAGCAAACTTTAAATTCGATACAGTATTCCATAAGGTGCTTCTCATGGTCCTTCATACATCCAATGTACCAGCACCATGGTCCAGAATCTTACATTCTGATGATCGAGACAAATCACACTATCTCATATTGATCAAAGTGATGCAATCTTATCAGATGATATGCCTAGTCTCATCACCAGTTGTGAAGATATTTAAGTATAAGATTTTGTGACACATGTCTCCCGTATGTGGATCTCATCCATACACATATATTACATCTAATATACTAATGGGACCCGGTTCAACTAATGAACCATCATGTCATATGTATTGGTCATGTGCATTAAGTAATAAAAACATCATTCATCTCATGAAAGGAAAGCATGATATTATTGATAAATAAAGAAATTAATCAATTATTACATCATCTGATGAATTGAGTCCATACAATCTAACAATCTCCCACTTGGGCTTAATGCCAGTCAGGGTTGGATCTCATGCCCATCCCGTCTATATGTTGATCAAAGACTTTGGTAGTCAAGGCTTAGTAAAGGGATCTGCTAGATTGTCCGCAGAGCCTATCTTGGTATAGCAATATCACCTCTCTGACACATCTCTCTGACTAAATGATACTGATCCTTTATACGTGCTTTGGAGCTTTTATGGCTTCTGGACTCTTTGGACTGAGCGACTGCTCTGCTACTGTCACAGTAAACTGTGAGCGGCTGTCGTGCCCAAAGGTACCACCCCAAGTTCCTATAAGGAATCTCTTGAGCATACTGCTTCCTTAGCTGCTTCACAAGCCGCTACATGATTAGCCTCCGAGGTGGAATCAAGCGGTAGATCCGTTTTATACTTCTCAAGCTGATTAGCTCCTCCACCAAGCATAAAACACATAACCGGAAGGTGGGTTTCCTGGAATCCTTATTTGACATGAAGTCAAAATCTGTGTATCTGACTGGAATGAGCTCATCATTGCTATAAATCAATATGTGTATCTCTAGTCCTTCTCAAGTATTTGAGAAATACATTTTACAGCAGTCCAATGTTTAGGTCTTGGATTAGAACTGATATCTGCTGACTAGGCCACACTGCATGATAGATATCTGATCTAGTACATAGCATTAGCGTACATTGAGGCTACCAACGGCTGAGCGTATGGGTATCGACCACATCTGCTCCTTTTCCTTGAGTGTCTGGGACACTGGTCTTGGAAAGTGCACTCCATGCCTGAAGGGTAATGCCCTTCTTGGAGTCTTCATACAAACCGTACCGACCTTATCTTATATGCAGCTGAGATAAGCCAACATCCATTTCCGGCTCGATAAGTTTGATCACCTAGGATGTAGCTAGCGGTTCTCCCCATCCTTCATATCAAAAGTCTTGCCAACCAAACTTTACAGTGTGACAACATTCCTATGTCTTTCCGAGGAGAAGATGTCGTCGACATATAAAACAGAAAAAAGTACCCTATCACCATTCACTTTCATGTTACACACATGACTGCATCCGGATTTTGACAAAAACCAAATGACTTGAATTGGCCTGATCAAAACGGATGTTCAGCTTCGGATGCCTGCTTATCCATAGATGGACTTCTGCAGTTGCAAACTTTTTTCTCTTGGTTTTGCTACAAAACCGTCTGGTTGCACCATATAATGTCTTCCTCAAGATGGCCGTTAAAAACGCCGTCTTGACATCCATTTGCCAAATCTCATAATCGAGATGAGCCGCAATGGATAAGAGTATCCGGATGGACTTGAGCATGGCTACGGCGAAGGTTTCTCATAATCGATACCCTCTTTCTGAGTATATCCTTTCGCAACAAGCCTGGCCTTAAAGGTCTCCACTCTACCATCTGGTCCTCTTTTTCTCTTGTAGACCCACTTGCACCCAATAGGTTTAATATTGGCAGGCAAGTTCACAAGTCTCCAGACCTGATTGGAGTACATAGACTCCATCTCAGCTTTCATAGCATCTTGCCAACGTCCTGAATCTATTCATTAATTGCTTTCATCATAGTTACAGGGATCTTGTTCCGGTTCTTCCGGGACTGCCTTGTAAGACTCTCCCAAGAACGAGAACCTGTCAGGAGGTCTGACAATCCTCCCACTACGACGAGGCACTGGTGTAACTACTGGGTCTGGTAAGGGTGTTCTTCCTCAAGTTCGGTCTCACTTGATTTGGAATTGATTGCTCTTGAATTTCTTCCAAGATCACCTTTTCTAAAGATTTCGGTCTAACATATAATCTTCCTCCAGAAAAACTGCATTGGTGCTCACCAGCACTTTTGCTCTCTGGGATTATAGAATAACCAACATTTAGTTCCCTTAGGATATCCTACAAACGTAATACTTCCGACTTCGATTCCAACTTATCCGTCTTAACCTTCAGCACGTGTGCCGGACAACCCCAAATGTGTAAATGTTGTAGACTAGGCTTTCGCCCGGACCACAACTCCCGGAGTCTTAGGTACAGACTTAGATGGTACGAGGTTTAGTATGTACATCGCAGTATCCAAGGCATATCCCCAAAAGGATATAGGTAATCCTGAGAAACTCAGCATAGACCTGATCATATCTAAAAGAGTCCGGTTCCTTCTTTCTGCTTTCTGTTGAGGCATACCAGGAGCAGACAACTGGGATAAAATCCCATTCTCTGATAAGTATCCCATAAAATCAGCAGAGAGATATTCCCCTCCTCGATCTGATCGAAGAGTCTTGATACTTTTACCTAATTGCTTTTCCGCTTCCGCTCGAAACTCTTTGAACTTTTCAAAAGCCTCGGACTTGCGGTGCATAAGGTATATGTATCCATATCTTGAGTAATCATCTGTGAAAGTGATGAAGTACTCATATCCTCCTCTGGCCCTGACATTAATGGGTCCACACACATCAGTATGCACTAATTCCAATAAATCTTTGGCCCTATTGCCCTTAGATGGGTCTCTTGGTCATTTTGCCTTCCAGACAGGACGCAGACAGGCATTGGTTCCACCACCAGTGAAGGCAAGATACCATCTTTCACTAGCCTGTCAATCCTGTTTTAGGTTTATATGACCTAGCCTCAAGTGCCAAAGTTTTGTTGGATTAGATGAAGGTGACTTCCTCTTTAATGATGGTCTATTAATTGTTTCAGTATCATGTATCTCATACATTGTGGGAGTTAACAAATAAAGCCCATTGGTTACCTTGCCAGAACATACAAAAGTACCATTCCTCTTTATGACAACTTCAGTACCAAAAGTAATAGAATAACTTTTATTCACCAAACTAGAAACTGAAATTAAATTCCGTCGTAAAGACGGTACATATAATGTGTCTGACAAAACCAACTTATTATTTGAAAAACATAAAGTAATGACTCCCACTGAAACAGCCTCCGCCTTAGCGTCAGATCCTAGGTTGACAATGATTTCTCCGTCACTGAGCCTCCTGGTTTCCCTGAACCCCTGCAACGTATTACATATGTGATTAGTTGCCCCGGAGTCCACACACCAAGATTCTGAAGTACCAGTTGCAAAACTAACTTCAGAAATAAGTGACTCAATCATACCTGAGGTCTTCTTCTTAGACAGATATTCTGGACAATTCCTTTTCCAATGTCCTGTCTTACCACAATGGAAACACTTTCCATTTGTCCCTAAACCCTTAGCATTGACCTAATTAATCACAGTGATTATCAGTACCATCCAATTAACTCTTAATCGAGATGACAAATTCATTAATTGGCACAAGGGGATAATATAGATATATTTCATCTTGACCATTGAATGTTCCCACAGTCTTACTACCACCTACCCAAGACACCGAGGTGTTGACCTATAGTTGGCATCACTCATTGGTGACTCAAAGCTTGAGTTCATCAATGTCTCAGGATTGAGAGCCTATTGCTAGGGAATTATGAGAGCAAACCTTAAACTCGAGACAGTATTCCATAAGGTGTTTCTCATGGTCCTTCAATACATCCAATGTACCTGCACCATATTCAGAATTTTATATTCTGATAATCGAGACAAATCACATTATCTCATAGTGATTAAAGTGCTGCAACCTTATCAGATGAGATGCCCAGTCTCATCACCGGTTGTGAAGATATTTAAGTATAAGATTTGTGACACATGTCTCCCGTGTGTGGATCTCATCCATATCACATCTAATATACTAATGAGACCCGGTTCAACTCATTAACCATCATGTCATATATATTAGTCATGTGCATTAAGTAATAAAAACACCATTCATCTCATAAAAGGAAAGCATTATATTATTGATAAATAAAGAAATTAATAAATTTATTACATCATCTGATGGATTGAGTCCATAAAATCTAACACGTTGGAGGTGCAATTTCATGGAAGGGTGTTAATCAAATACTTATTACTCCGAGTATATTTAATGCAAAGCACGGTGTGCTTTGAAGCCATAGGTCATGCATTATGGTTGCGCAATTTCATCTCAGGACTGCAAATTATGGATTCCATTGCGGAGCAACTAAAGATATTTTGCGATAATATGTAGTTACAAGAGTTGCTAGGAATGACAAGCGTTCAAGTAAATCCAATTTTTTGGATGTTAAGTAACTTTTTGTGATAGGAAATTTCTGGCGTCTATTGAAGGGATCTCCACGGATCTCATGATTGCAGATCCTTTGACAAAGGCATTAGCGCTAAAAGCATTTAGGAAACATGTCATTGACATTGGGCTTGTAAATTTGTCATGATAAGGATTGTTTTGTGTTTATAGACATTGTTTTGGACTTGATCAAATTTCAGTTGATTTATATTTGATGATTTTGTCTTCTTGCTTTATTTTCTCTACTTTATGCAATGTGATTATTATTAATAAAAGCAGGAAATATGATATATATAAAAATTTCAATGTAACCAATTCGGTCAAGTAATGATTGTCGCAATAATGTTGTGTAACCACCATGATTCGCATTGATAGTTTTCCACTTGATCATAGTATGAAGGCTTAGCAAAAATAAGACTAGTTAGTCAAATTTGAGAATTCTTGTGATTACAATATCTAAAGAATAATGGAGTAGTTCCTGTGGTCATGTGGACCAAGTGGGAGAATGTTATAATTATTGGGCTTAAGTGTGGCCCAATGACCACATGCCCATATGGGTCCCCCACTTTGGAAGACCAACTCACATAAAGACTCCGATATTAATAAGTCTCCTTAATAGAGATCTCTTTGGTGTTTATGGAAATTAAGTTGCTAACATAAAAGAGTTTCTTATGCTAAGAGGAATCTGAATCCTAACTAAATTAGGACTCAATAATGGGAAGGGAATTGTCTTGGAAAACATCTATATAGGGTTTAGGGGTTACAGCTCTTCTCTACACAATACATTGGTTGCCCCATCGAGATCACATAGTAAGGTCGTAGTGGAGGAGTGTAGTAAGTCCCTAATCAAAGATAACAGTTTTGATCAGGCGAACACGATGGAATCAAGTATTTGTTTAGATTTCATATTTATGTTGTGTTATTTATATCAATCCTATATTTATGTAGATCGGATTAAAGTTATGTTAGTCCTAAACTAGCAAATCGGACAGTGGAACCAACTCCATTTGAATTAAAACTTATGGATGAATTAGTGGAGGGGTTGTGATTTATCTTGAATGGTTTGGATTATCCATGTGGACCCCACGATTGAGTTCCAAAAAAGTGTTAGAGGATCCGGATTCATTTAAGTATGCATCTCTCTAGCAAATCAACTCATTGCTTCACGAATAGTGGTATTTTAGTTTGAATATAAGAAATTTATAAACACGAACAATTGAGAAACATGTCATTTTAAAGGAGAAAAAGAAACCTGACATTTGCCAATCAACTTGATACGGTTCTCACATTCTATTCTATGCTCTTATTAGAACCATGCTGTCACAAAAGTACTATACGCACCACCTGGATAGTTGGAGGATGGAAAGATCCAAGTGAGACCACCGTGGATATGAAGTTTGAAGCTTGTCAGAGAGGATCTTTAAGAACTTTCAGCAAGCCCATCTCATGATTCATCCGAACCATTCACACACTCCGGACCCCACTTGATAGTCATTAGATGTTTCGATTTGCACTCACCAAAAGGATTGGACCATTGAGTCGATGGTCAAAACCTTTTGAATGTTTCTTGCTTACCTCCCATGTGGAGCTAATTTATAATTAATTCATCTTGTCACTCCCACTCCCGTTCATGAATTGCCACTTGCCCCTTGCTCTAATTGGAACTGTATCCAATAAAAATGAAAAAAGAAGAAAATAAAAGCAAGTGCAGAGAAAAAATGCAAATAAGCTCTCTTCCCTGAAATCAAGGTTTATTGATTGCCTATGTATAGCCTACCACTAGTCCATAAAGTGACCCACCAAACCTTTCCTCTATTGAGCTTGACAGACTTAGATTGAGCTCAACCATATCTCAAGCTGAAGCATTATTATAAATTCACTTGAGCTAAGCTAAGGTTGAATTTGGCTTCATAATGGATAAAAAGCTTAAGTTCAAGTGAAACTCATAATATATTTATGTAACTTTACATAGTCTTT
>QPKB01000008.1:16669541-16710000 GCA_003546025.1 Camphora micrantha | reverse complement strand
TGTATTAATTGTCACAATATTACGGGAAGTTGCTTACCACTTAATTCATTTGGTATAGACGAGATTTGTGTTGGATGAAAATACGAGGGCTCAAGTTATATCTGATATTGGCCTCAAGTGGAGGACGTTCAAGACAACTCTGACTACTAAGTATATACTTCCATTCAAAGATAATCCCGAACTACTTGTGGAGCCACCTACGAAGTATAAGTTTATTGACAAAGTAGTTTGGACTGGATTTGTGCAATCAAGGTTGACTCCAGAGTTTCATGTATGTATCTACTTTTATAGGTTACTTTTTTTATTAAACATTTTGTTACTGGTTCATCAACTTCAGCACAATTAAAGTCCACTGCAGCACACCCTTGCACACCACACAGCACCCCACTGCACTGCAGTCTGCCCACACAGCACTCAGCGCACCACACTTCACATACATAGCCAAACGGCGACACTCACAGTCTTATATGCTGATGTATGTATGTTAATGTCTTCTCTTCTTTGTAATTTTAAGGAGTTAAACATTCTACAATCTAAAAGGCAGTCCAATAATGTGTATACACATCGACTAAGCAGATCAGGCTATGCGGGTCTTGAAGAAGATATTGTAAGTACATTTAGTATAGAACTATTTTAAATAGTTCCTTACAATTGAACTAAACTAACTTAGATGTTTAATTGTGTTTTCATATTTCATGTATAGAAACAAAAATTCATAGAGACAGGCATTTTCGTTGATCTGAGGATAGGAGTGTCAAATGGAAATTGGCTCGTCAAAACAAAAATGGGGAATATTCAAATGATTCCACAAAGGAAGTAGTAGGAAAAATTGTAAGTTTCCATTCTTAGAAAAATTGTAAATTGTTTTAGACTTTTTGTAAGAGTGCATGACCATGCATCAAGGTATTTGAATATTAGTTGTATACATATGGCTCGGGATTCATTGATGTCATGGTTGTTGTAGGATGATTTGAAAAAGAAAGTAAATGAGGGGGCTATAATGACTGAGGGGAGCAATGATGTTCTTACTATGGCTTTGGGTACCCCGGAGCATTGTGGACGAGTTAGAGGGGAAGGGAAGCATGTCACTCCAATTGGCCTATTTCAAATACCAAAACGCGGAACAAAGAAGTATAATGAGAAGTTTGTTGGCCCCAGTTACATGAATCTCAGGAAAGGGTGAGAATTTTAGAACAAATTGTGAAGGATAAAGAGGCACATCAGAGCTCTCCCCATTCAGAAAATATTGCATCCAATAGTAGCGGCGTTTTAAGAGGTCTACAGGTAGTTTACCAAACCATAGTTTTTTTGTTGTTTTGGTAGATTATGTTGAATACATGATTTCTTAACTAAGGGACCTAACTATATGTATTGCTTAATAACATATGAATTCGTATTTAACTCTTATAACATGCAGCTTGAAGATGGTGGTACTTCAAAAGTAAACAAGACATCATCGAATATTCTTAGTTCCCCGCAAGTATGTTTTATGGGCCGGCTATTAAATTATGAAATTACAACCAACATTAGTTTCATCATATTATATAGATTAGTCAATGTAAGATTTAGTACTTATATATATTATTTAAAGATGCAGAATTGTAGATTGGCTTTGGGATCAAAGGACAAGATTGTTGCGAAAGGAAAGGTTTATGGGAAGACTGGACCATTGGAAAAAGTTCACAATATTTCTTTAGGGGAGCACAATGTACGAGTGTCGATTGATTGTGTATTGTGTCCTGATTACCCTCTTCCTATACCTGTACGTGGTATTTTGACCACTATTTTAGATGCACACAACTCATTTGTGGCTTGGCCTGAAAAATGGGTGATATTAGGTGATAAGGTAAAGTGTATTTTCCAACTCTTATTAGTTATGCTTAAGTTAAACTACCGTAGTTAACTTTTTCATTTTAATTTGGATTTCCATGTAGAGTGTGGTTGATGATTCTTCTGCAGCTAATGGTGATGCAATTAATGGTGAAGGGGCAAGTCAGCTCCAAAAGTTTGGCAAGATTATAGAAAAGATGATGAAATCAAGTCAAATAAGTATTCCACTTGAGAAAGGGGTATTTGAAGAAGATATAGAATTCAATTATTTTTTGAAATCTGATTTGTTAGATCTTTGTAACATGAAGAAGCTAGAGGTTAACTCAATGACTGCATACCAAAGGTAAACTATTTGTCTTTTCTTAAGAACTATTAGTCTTTAATATATTTGATGTTATGACCATTTTATTTACCTTATTTCTTTAGGTTTCTCTACGATCGATTTGAAAATTCTCGAGCAAGATATGGAATTTTCCATCCTGCACATTTCAATGATTTTGGAGACAAAGAAGAGATGAAACGCAACATGATAAAGAGAATGAAAATTGCAAAAAAGGACCAACTGATTTTTGTTCCATACTCCACCATGTAAGGGTGTACTATATTTTCACGTGTCTTCAATTTATCTTAGTAGTCATTTTATATCCACTTGTGTGTAATTAAATCTTATTTGTCATTTAATCCGTCCGCTTTTATGGAATTAGGGGTCATTGGCTTCTATTAGTCATTGATATGAGATCAATGGAAGTGTTCTGGTTGGACTCCTTGGTACGAAAGGTTGTTGACTTGAATGTAAAGTTCATAGTGAATGAGTGAGTAGTTCATTAATTCTTCTTGTTCATTTGTTTTCAAGGCTTCTCTTTTAAATTACTAAGAATTAATGGATATCGTTGTGTGAAGTGCGATGAAAGTGGCAGCTATGGAAATGGGAAAAAGAATTAAAGGAAATCCAACTTGGGAATTGGTGAAGGTGAGCAATGAATAATTGTGTTTATGATATCACACATACTTCCTAATCCTTTTTGTATGTTTTTTATGGTCTCTATGTAGTGCCCTAAGCAAACAGGGAAAACGGAATGCGGGGTTTATGTAATGAAATTTATGAAGCACCTTATGGAACATCCTCTTGTGTCGTCAAAATCTAAGTTGAAAGAACTTGGGGAGGCAGCGACATATGGCGACGAGGAGCTTAATGATTTACGTTTGGAGTTGGTTGAATACATTTTAGATTTTATCAACGATGGAGAATAGGTACATTCTATGCTTTTGCCTCTAAATTGTCATGAATGCATGTTTTGTCTTTCTTCATGGAATAGGGGAAGTGTCAATACTATGATTGACTGATTTGTTGTACTTACTGGATTTAAGTTTGTGGTATTTAGTGGATTTGTTGTGATGGGTTTGTTGGTCTTTTTCGAAATTTATACATTTTCCGTATTTTACGATTATTTGTTGTTTTGGCTATGTGTTTAATATGATTATCAATTATTGATATGTTGGTGTAGTAGCTTTTTAATTTACATGTATCATGTCTCAATTTCCATATGCTAGTGTTGTAGGCAGCATGGTGTATGGTATGACATGAACTAGTTGGAAGGTCTACTATAGGGTATTTGTTTACTTTGGGAGGTGGGACCAATTAGTTGGAAGTCAATGGGCAAAACACATGACAACTTCAGAGGCAGTTAAAGAAGAAATGTGGTTGAGAGGTCTTATTGGTGAACTGGGCTAAAACAAGAAGAGACGATGGTATATTGTTACAATCAGAGTTTCATACACTTGGCAAAGAATCAAATTTAGCATGCAAGGACCAACCATATTGGTGTTCATTACTACATCAGGGAAGTAATATCCGAAAAGGTTTTTTTTTTGGTAAGATAAAGGAGGTAATATTAGAGATCATAATCCAACGGATATGATGACCAAGCCAGTGATAGCATCCAAGTTAAAGCAATGCTTGGACTTGGTGAATAGTCAATGAGTTACATCAATAAGACCACACTCCTTCAAGTGGATTGTGATGGCACCTTACAAGGTCAAGTGTTCAAAGTATCAAGTAGTTTATTTCCATGACAGCAAACTAAATTCAAGCAAGGTGGAGAACATTATGTAGAAATGTCTTGCATTTTGTTTGACCCTGGTGACTCTGTAGCCTCATCTTATTTTGGTTTGAAATGTTTCAATTACCGATTTGAATTTCTGAATTGTAGATTTATGGATTTGGATTTTCTTTATTCTGAATTTGAACAATGGAGATCTTGATTTGAGGGTTTTTTTTTTCACCTGTTGAATTTGGGATTGGTTACTCTAAATTTGGGCATTGGAGTATGGGATTGGGTATCTTGATCTGTTGGACATTGGGAAATTAAGAAATTCATGAAGTTAGTAAGTGGGTTTGGAGGTTTTGGGTTTTGATTTTCATTTTTTATTGTTCTATTTTTTTTTTTCTCGTGAGTTTGAGATTGGATAATTTATAAATTTCATATAGTCAACAATAATTAACACTCTTAATTTAGTTTAGTTTGTAGTTTAGTTTGTCATTTCTGTTGCATCTTTTTTAATTGGGTGTGATAAGACATGTTGCGAAATAATTTCCATTTATTTATTCTCCCAGGTGATAAGACGTGTTTGTGTTGCAAAACACTCTGAAAACTGATTGCTTTCAACTGTTAATCCTTTTTTTGGTGAGGTTGAAGCAAGAGTCCCTCTAATTCATGAGTTAAAAAAGGGTCCCTTCCAATGATTGGCTTGTATGTATATATATATATATATTAGCTAGGTTTCTCTTGCAAAGTATTGATCGATGAAGTGATTTATGCCTTGTAGGTCTATTTTTGATTGGAGAACTAATCGGGGAAGCAGCAGCTGGGTTTGGAGGCATCATATGCTACATAGTACATATGCATACTTAATCCTTATTTTGGTAAGGTTGAAGCAAGAGTCCCTCTAATTCATGAGTTAAAAAAGGGTCCCTTCCAATGATTGGCTTGTATATATATATATATATATATATATATATTAGCTAGGTTTCTCTTGCAAAGTATTGATCGTTGAAGTGATTTATGCCTTGTAGGTCTATTTTTGATTGGAGAACTAATCGGGGAAGCAGCAGCTGGGTTTGGAGGCATCATATGCTACATAGTACATATGCATACTTAATCCTTATTTTGGTAAGGTTGAAGCAAGAGTCCCTCTAATTCATGAGTTAAAAAAGGGTCCCTTCCAATGATTAGCTTGTATATATATATATATATTAGCTAGGTTTCTCTTGCAAAGTATTGATCGATGAAGTGATTTATGCCTTGTAGGTCTATTTTTTGATTGGAGAACTAATTGGGGAAGCAGCAGTACACGGAGGCATCATATGCTAGTATATATGCATACTTTTGGTCTTTTTTGTTTAATATATAGTTCAACTTTTTGTACACCCCATGGAAGACAATGTAGATATATACTAGATATGATCCATAGGGATTTGTTATCTAGTCAAGCTTTATGTTAATTATTAGTTATGATCACTTTGTATATATAGTGCAAAGTTTTATTGGTGGACAGTGTACTGCAAGGGTACTGCAGCAATGCAAATTCTTTTGATAAAAAAAAAAAACATATATTATATTATATCGGTTACAGAACAATCGATATAATATAGTTTTACAAAAAACCGATATAACAAAGCCGTTTATAACCGATATTATGTAAAAAATTATATCGGTTTCACTGATTTTTATATCGGTTTTACAGTAATATGTGTTATAATTTCAGATTCAAAAGACATCAGCTGTCCAAAAACCGATATTTCACTGATTTTTATATCGGTTTTACAATAATATGTGTTATAATTTCAGGTTCAAAAGACATCAGTTGTCCAAAAACCGATATTATAAATATTTTTATATATCGGTTTCACTGGTTTTTATATCGGTTTTACAGTAATATGTGTTATAATTTCAGGTTCAAAAGACATCAGTTGTCCAAAAACCGATATGAAATAATACACATATTATATCGGTTATAGTTGTTTATTATATCGGGGGTACTTATATCGGTTTGAAGTTTACAGAAAAACCGATATAATAGGTCTTTTATATCGGTTTTTAGCTGATATAAAAACCCTTTTTTTTAGTAGTGACACCTGTTACCAAATGAATTTGAAAATGAAATGCAGAACAGGTTATCATGTATATTGATTGTCTATGCAGTGTTTGAATGAAGCTAAGACAAAATATATTTATTGAGAGGAAATATAGTACAAAGCATCATAAACATTCATTAGATAAGGAATGTAACAAGAAGATAAGAGAAGAACAAGTGAAACTGAATATTCATTGATTTAAATTAAAAGATTAGTACAATTTTTACTAATTACTTGACCAATACAAAAATCAAAATATCATGGTCAGTAATAAAAAAGACAGAGAGTTGAAAAAAAAAAATACATCAAGACGAATTAAAGTCTGTTTCTACTCCCCACAAAAAGGAATGCCACCCTAAGATCTAAGATGAATCTGTAGGAGAAGGGGGCATCACATCATCATGACGCCTATAGCTGCTGGAGATGTTCGAGAGGTATTTCAAAATTTTCTTCATCATTCCTGATACCTCTTGTCTAAACTCCTGAAACTCTGAACGCATAGAAGAAACAACTTGTTCAACAGAGTTCATTCTGTCTTCTAGACTGCACTGCTGAGGGGGCTCTAGCAGATGAGGCTGATCTGCTCCTGGATCTGCAGTCTCTGTCTCTGCAGCCTCTATTTCTGCATCACCTTCCACAACAGGGTTTACTCGCTGAGGTGGAGGAAGCTTCATCAAGAGAATGTTTGTTTTGTTGAAGACGGTGGTAGTCTCAGGTCTCTCTGAAGCTAGAGGAATCACTCCAAATGAATTGGCGAGCTCTGTAATCAGAAACCCAAAAGGAGCTGCACAAGGCTGAGATCCTGTGATAACTTGGATGATGTGGTGCAAGATGACTGAGGGTAAGCACATTGGAATACCCGAAATTACGTTGTGCAGGATATTGGCCATGTAGGGGGTCACTGAAAGTCCGGGGATCCAAACCCTAGATGGGGGGTGAATAGGGTGAGCTTCATTTATGACCAATTTTAACCAATTTTAACTTCTTTAAAACAAACTAATCATAAGTTGTGATTACAAATAAAATGCGGAAGCTTAATAAAAACAATCGCCACAAAGCAAGCACCATCACACAAGGATTTATAGTGGTTCGGCCTCAATGCCTACATCCACTACCGGATTGTGATCCAACACCCCACCGGATTTCCACTATTTATGCTTTTCAATAGGCTAAGCAATAACCTTTACAATATGTTTGTCAATGCTAAGCAATAACCTTTACAATGATGTTTTTCAAGGCTTAACATCAACCTATGCATTATGCTTTTATAGGCTAAGCAATAACCTCTTCAACCACAAGGTTGGTTATCTCTCTAAGTAGTGTCTAAATTACACTTGATGGAGATTCAATTAAGCTCATTACATTTGCCTCTAAAATAGGCGAATATGAAAATGAAAATCTAATACACACACTCACTATGAATGCAAAGATGAAAGCATATGATGTGTGTGTGTGTGATGTCTACAATCATTTTGAAAATGAAAGTTCATAAATGTAAGCCTAAGGCTTTTGAAAGTTTTAGCTCATAAAAACATTTATGATTGAGGAAAGAATGCAAGTCACATGTTAAAAGTAACAACTTGTTAATGATATCAAAGATTCACAAGTTGTATGAAATTAATTAGCTCAAAACTTATGATGCATAGGGATGTCAATCAAATCAACAATGTAGCTCATAAAACATAAAAATAGATTTGATTGAAATTAGGGAACAAATCATATGTAATTATAAATACAACTTGAATATGATATACCAATCAATGCAAAGCAAGTTGTGAAACTTTAAAACAAAGTTACATATGATTTGTGAAGTTGTTGAATCCAAAACATAAGATATATTTGAAAGAGATTTTCTTGTGATGAAAAACAACAACCAAAGATTCAACCAAGTATATAAATCATGTTACATATAATTTCAAAGATTCTTTCATTAACATGATCTACTTAGATTTACCAAATAAAGTACTACTTGGATTAAATCAAATGGTGATGCATCCAAAACAATAGATCAATTCAAAACATAAAACATGTTAAGGACACAACAAATCATAGTTTAACATGATACTAAAGATTTACCAAAGATAAAACAAAACATGAAAACATATAATTTGTAAAGATGTTGAATCCAAAACATAAGATAGTTTTGAAAGTGATTTTCTTATGTTGAAAAACAACAACCAAAGATTCAACTAAGTATATGAATCATGTTACATATAGTTTCAAAGATTTTTCCATTAACATGATCTACTTAGATTTACCAATTCAAGTACTGCTTGGATTGAATCAATGGTGATGCATCCAAAACAATGAATCAATTCAAAACATAAACATGTTAATGATGCAACAAAACATAGTATATCATGCTACAAAAGATTTACAAAAAATAAAACAAAGCATGACAACATATGGTTAAGGAAAGTAGAGCTTACTTGGTGATTTAACTCATTAATCCAAGCTTTAGCTTTCCTAATGATCCCCTTCATCCCTTAGTCCATTTCCCTTTGATTGGCCTCAAAACCCCTCAAGGATGGCCTCTTGATCATCAATTTTTTCAAAGGAATGAACCACTTTTTATAGCAAAAAAAATGCCCAACGGCTAGTCCCGGGTCGACCTGGCCTTCATAACGGTCAAAAAAGTTACCGTTTGAAAAATGGCCAACGGTAGTGTATCGGGTCGACCTGCCTTTACCCGGGTCGACCTGGTACACTGCAGTTTCTGGCCAGGGACCAAAATTCCCAAAATTGCATATTTTTTGCATATTTCAAAGTTTTTCTTGAGGGAACTTTTTGGGCCATTAAATCAAGCTTGGAAACATGTTTTAAATCAAACTAAGTGGTTTAAAAACATGAAACACAGAAAGCCTAAAATGATTCAAAACTTTAAAACCAAAGGCTTGCTTGATTTCTAAAAACTCATTTTAAAAACAAATGCATCCAAGATTAAAACCAAAACATGCATAAATCAATACTTTTACAACTCTTAAAAACAATGCATGTATAAAACATGATTTCAAGATTTCTCAAATCAATGCATATGTATGCGAATCAAATGATGCTTGAATGATAATGCATCCATCAAATTGCAAATACAAAATCCCTAACAGTCACTTCCGTCTTATTCCCTTTCCTAGGATAGATGGAATGAGTGAAAATGATATGAATAATACGAAGGGAAGCAATCATGGAAGAGGCAAGTAGACAATTCTTGGCAGACTAGTTCACAGATTTTCCACAGAGAGCTCTAGTCACCGAATCTCTCTCATCAAGAGGCAGAACTTCAGAAATAAACTTTGGTCCATTAGACCTAGGAATTCCCAAGATGGAGGAAATCTTATCTACGGTGACCACCTCTTCACCATACAAGAATCTGATTGTAAAAGAGTTTGCAGTGGAGGCACAAATATACTCATATAGGCCGTGGACAGACGATGCAAAGTGTTGCCACTCCAAGTCAAAATACCACCCCAACCAATAGCTTCGAGGATAGCAGGGACATCATAGTCCACAAGATCTTCAACAATGCACTTCTTCTCAACTATAATCCCTTTGCTCCGAAAAGATTTGACAACAGAAGATGGAGAAGGAATGAGATTAAAACGAATCACGGGAGGATGAGGAGCTTCGGGAGAGGTTGAAGGAGATTTATGAGAAGATGAAGCTTGACCTGTTTTAGACTTCTTGCTTGGCCTCCTAAAAGTTTGCTTGGTGCGAGCTATACTAGAGGAAGTCAAAGATAGAGGATGCTCACACAAGACTAATAGCAAAGACGAATGATCACAGAGTGCACAAACCAGCTGAGGAAGAGATTGATTTCAAATGCACATTGGTCCTACTTGAAATGAGCAAAGACAGTTGCAGAAAAGATTTAAAAACAGTGGTTCAGGCAATCTGACAAACAGATGGAGTGCATAAATTGAAGCTACATGATCCACAAAATACAGCTACCCAAAGATGTGCACAGATGGCTACAAATACTCCACAAAGAAGGTAGAAGACACAACTTCAAACAATTGATCAGCCAGAAGCATTAGAAATTGAAAACAAAGATGTATTCTAAATCTTATAAACAGTATATAGTCAGCTAACAGGAGCAACTCAGAGCTTAGACGTCCAGACTGGATGGGTTCTTGAATAAGCTAGGAGGATCACGCACATCCTGGAGCAATGTGTCTTCAGCTGAGAGGGAGAGAGAGAACGATTGATTGGTAGAGAGAGAACCAGCAAATCTAAAACGTTGAAGGAGGCAAAGAAAGGAAGGCCTTAGCTATAAGGAAGATGATGAGGTTCAGAATGGACGAAGATCTTAATCTAGAAGAAGAGCACCAGCAGATTGGAAGAGGGAATAAGAGTCCAGGGGGTCGACCTGCTGAAAGGAAGAGTTTCTGAATGAAACAGAAACAGCCCAGCGCAACTATTTAAGTTGCTGGGAGCGTGTGTCCGGTCGACTGGCCAACCCATGATGTCGACCGGGTCAACAGGGGAGACCTGATGTACTGATCAGGTTCAGAGAAAAAAGCTCAGAAATTTCCAGGGACAATCTACACACAATCTACCCCTAACCCAGCTATCCTACAAGCTTAATCAAATAAAGAAAAGAGATTTTATAAAATCAATTCTAAATATTTCCATTTGAGACTTGTAAGACAAAAAGCATTTAATTTGACAAATATGGGTTGACTATGAATTCAATCAAAATTAAACAAATTTGAAAAACAAATCAATTGACTAAGTAGGTGTAACTATAAGAAAACTTTTTCAAGTCAAATCGATCAAAAACATGCATTATATCATAAAATTCCTTTTGAATTCAAAAAGCATTTTCAACAAGTAATTCTTAAACAACTGAAATTGAAACCTATAGAAGATACTAAGAGAGGTACAAGGAACTAGACTCACGACCAACAACACATATGACTATGAGAAAAAGATGGTCCTATCTAATTAAAGATCTTAGTAATTGTCTAAAGGTCTAACCTTGGGTATCCATCTAAGGTCTTGAACTTTTAAGTCTATGTTTGAAATTCTACCAACTAGAGGAGATGGAGATTTAATTCTTTTAGACTTGTCATCATATCTTTGAAGTTTGACCTTTTTAAATTTAGATTGATAATTCATCTTTGGAAGTTGATGTTTCATTTTCTTTTTACTCTTCTCATTTCTTTTAGCTTTTCCTCCCTCTTTTTGTCTTTTGAACTTTAATTTTAATTTTTCAACCTTTTTCAAGAGATCTTTCATTTCCAAAGATAGAGGAGGTAAAGTGGGAAGTTTCTTTTTGATAGATTTATTTTGACTATTTTTGTTTTGTATAGTCTTTTTAAAATCTATCTTAGGACACTCTTGATGAAATGATTTAACTTGTTTGAACTTTCTAGAGTCTTCCTTTGATTCCAATGTCTTACCCTTCATAGATTTAGTTTTTTCTTTCTTAGGTTCAAAATTGGGTTTAGACATATGATTTTTTCTTAATTTGCACTCAAATTTGAAATGCCCTTCACTACCACAATAATGACATTTCGTTTTGGGCAAAGGAGAATGAGTACTAGAGAATGAGGACTCATCATTCACAAATGTGTTGGTAAAATTAGGGTCATGTGAAGTATACCTATCAAATCTAAGACCCGTCCTATCTTTTTGAGATTTACCCAATCTAAATAATTTTTCAAATTTCTCTTCACCATGGGTAAATTTGTACTCATACTTTTGTTTGTGGTTTTCAAGTTGAGTGACTTGGTTTTTAAGGTTTGAATTTTTATTTTTAACCTTTATGAGTTCATTTTCAAATCCCTTACGGTTGTTTAATTCTTTATAGGCAATTTTTAATTCCATTTTAAGTTCATTAACAACATTAGCTCCAAGTTCTAAGGTTTCTAAAATACTTTGAGCATTAGACAAGTTTTCCTTGGAAATTGTCAACTTGGATTCTAAATTGATAATGTCTTCATCTTGCCTTTTTAATTGATCTCTTAGATTTTAGTTTTCTTTATTAATCTCATCACAACTTATCTTAATTTCATTTAGTTCATCTTTAATATTAGATAGATTATGTAAAGAGATCATAAACTTAGAGTCTAAACAATGTATTATTTCTTCTTTCTCTCTAAGTTCATCTTTTGAAGAAAACAATTCTTTGTTGAGCGTTTTAGATTCTTCTTTTAATTTTTTAATTTTCTTAACAAGCACTAAGGAAAATATACATAAATCATTATAAGCTTGTTGAAGGTCATCTTCATTTGTATCATCTTTTTCTTCTTTTAAATCAGATTGAGATTCATTAAATTCAAAATTTGAATCTCCAATAGATGGAAGAAGGAGGGGTCTAGAAGAATCTATACAACCTAACATAGTGGAATCCATTCTAATGATCTTCATGAGAATTCAACACTAGGGTTTTGATTCTAGGTTTTTACACCTAATCAAGAGTTCCAAAACACTTGATCCTAATAAAGAGCACGAGGCTCTGATACCAATTGAAAGTCCGGGATCCGAACCCTAGAGGGGGGTGAATAGGGTGAGCTTCTAATTAGTGACCAATTATGGCAAATTCTAACTTCTTAAAAAAAAAAGAAATAGTCACAAGTGATGATTTATCAAACAAGATGCGGAAGATAACGAAAGTAATCACCACAAGCATACATCATCACACAAAGATTTATAGTGGTTCGGCCTCAATGCCTACATCCACTACGGCTTGTGATCTAATACTCCACCGGATTTTCACTATTTATGCTTTTCAAAAGGCTAAGCAATAACCTTTACAACGATGTTTTTCTAGGCCAAACAACAACCTATCAATGTGCTTTTCTAGGCTAAGCAATAACCTTTACAAGATGCTTTTCAAAGGCTAAGCAATAACCTCTACAATGTGCTTTTCTTAGGCTAAGCAATAACCTTAACAAAAGAAAGATTTCTCTCAAAGAAGTGTCTACACAAACACTCAAAGAGATACAATTTAAGCTCAATACATTTGCCTCTTAAATAGGCTGATATGAAAGTTTAAATCAAAATACAAACATACACAAACAATTAGCAAAGGTGTGTGCTCAAAGTGTATGAATGTTTACTTTAATCAATTTCTAAAAGGAAGCTCTCAAATGAATGCATGATGCATTTGAAAATCTAAGCACAGAAAAAGATGATTGAAGTTATAAGCTAATCACATGAAGAATTCAAACAACTTGGAAAGACATGCTATACAAGTTGTATGAAGTTTAAAGGTTAAAAATACATGTGATTGAGACAAGAATGTTTGTAAAACAATATAATATTCCAAAGTGATATCGTGTTTGCAAAACATCTCAAATAAAGCTAGAAATCATGCAAATATGAGATTACAAAGAATTAAACATGCATGATTTTAAATGGAGTGGAAATTAAGATTAACTTGAAAGATATACCTTTTAAATCTCAAACATTTTGATTTCCAATAGGCCTCTAGCTTTCCTAGCTTATTCATCTTCTTTTGGCTTCAATATTGTTCAAAGGTTTTACTCAACAAGCCCCATGAAAGAAGGGAATGAAATGGACTTTTATACAAAAAAAACAGTCCAACGGCTAGTTGGCTTGGTCGACCCCATGACCTTTCGGTCGACCGAGTCCAATGGTCATATTGGCCAACGGCTAGTTGCTCGGTCGACCGGGAGCAGGACTCGGTCGACCGGGTATACAGGCCTGAGAGGAGCTCCTTTGGATTTTTGAGAAAATGTTTTATGAAAACAGGAACTCCACGCCAATATGTTTAATGCATACTAAAATGATTCTAAAAATTGAGAGAAGTATGCAAAACATGAATCTCGATTCCTAACTTAATTTTTCAAAACCATGCACGAAGAATTAGGCTTTCGAAAGTGCATTTTAAGTACTAAAACATGCAGGATGAAGTCTTTGAAAATCAAAAGCATATTCAATTCTAAGATCCAGGTTTCAAGGTCCAAACTGTGATGTATGGGTGTGTGATCAGTTGACGGACACTGGTAGTGCATCCATCAAATTTGCAACATACAAAAATCCTAACAAGAGAGATGCGAGAGAGGGAGAGACGAGCGAGAGAGTCGTCCGGGGGCTGATTCAGAGAAGAGAGAGAGAGAGAGAGGCGAGAGGGAGCTTCCGTTGATAGTTCAGAGAGGCGAGAGAGAGACGAGGAGGGAGAGACAATTTCGTTGAGAAAGGGGAGAGAGAGACGGGCTCAAATAGTCTTAAGAAGAGGGAAATGATAAAAAAGAGCGGGCCCTGAAAATTTCATTCACTTGATCGTTCCGTTCGTTTTAAACGCACACGAGGGAATGCATGTGCCCAGCTGAAGCTCTCCTCAACCGCAGTTGAGGAGAGCCCTCCCCATATATATATATATATTTATATTTATATATACTTAAATATTTTTTTTATCCAAGTTGGATCGGTGGTACACGGTTTACATTCCGAACCCAACTTTACACGGTTTATAAATTTTTTCTCCAAGTTGGAAAATTTCTTGGGCTAGTTGCTGCCATTTCACAGTATTTTTTTTTTTGGATAAAAAAATATTTAAGTATATATATAAAAAAAACATTTCACAGTAGTTGCTGCCATTTCTTGGGGTAGTTGTTGCCATTACATAGCCCATTATTGATCTGTTGTCATTGATTAATGACTATGAAACCCTCCCACTCTCATTCCTTGAGAATGGTACGACGTATTATCTCCTATTGTTTTACTTTTGGAACTCAGATATTAAGAGGCTTTTTACTTAACATCTTCA
This sequence comes from Camphora micrantha, assembly GCA_003546025.1. Classification (NCBI taxonomy): domain Eukaryota; kingdom Viridiplantae; phylum Streptophyta; class Magnoliopsida; order Laurales; family Lauraceae; genus Camphora; species Camphora micrantha. Next base: position 16,695,301 of record QPKB01000008.1, on the reverse strand, counting down.
CATGTTCAAAGACTATCTTGACGAGTTCTTATTTAACTCCATGAAAGAGAAATGATCAATCGATTTAGTCAAATTATTGTTTTTCTAGAACTCTATTATAATATTGTAGTTTGCTTTGGAAGTTGGTAATTTCAACTGTTGACTATAAAACATGTGTCTGTGTTTTTTTTTCTTTTTTTATCTCAAATAATTCTCTTCTTCAAAATAATCCATGTGATATAATTTTGGCGTACTATTATCAACGTGCCTGTTTGGACCTCCAACGAACCTGGGTAAGTAATTTGGTTTATGCATAAAATAGGGTCTATAAGGTATGGATGACCTAAATTACCTGTAAGTGACAGTTGCACTTTTAGTTGCCACAATATGGTCTGTTAAGTATGGGGCCCCGAAATAGCCTATGCTTACTCCCCACTAATGTTTACTGGGCCCTAATACCATTTGGGCAATAACCAACACAAGACTCTCTCTATGTCTTCTACTCTTCTTTACTCATCTTCCAAGACTGCAACAACAATGCTGAATTAAGACTCCAATACGTGGCGAGACTGCAGTACAAGACTCCAATACTCGTATTACAAGACTACAATACAAGACTGCAATAAGTGGGGCACATGTTTTGCAGCATGTGGGGCATGGCCAAGGGCCCATTAGAAGGGGTAGGGAATTTATCAATTCCATCTAGGTGGTTGCCCCATATGGCTGTCCCTAGATGCTGGTCTCGCATATGGTACTTTTTGGTTATGGTCGTTGCTTTAGCAGTATAGTGGGTACAAGTGGTGTACGCCGAATTTTTGTTTGGATGGTACTAAAATTTTGTTAGATTTGACATTTGAAAACGAATTAAATTTTGCTCGATTAGAAAAGAAAAAGGATGAAATTACATAAGAAAGAAAAACCTTTTAATTATATGGTGCATGCATTTTTTTTTTTAATATAATTCTATTTAGCATTATAGAAGTCAAACAGGTCTGTGACCCTAGGCTCAGATCTGGCCAGGTACCATTTCTATTAAGCACATATCCGGGTGTAGCCGATGCCCACCTAAATGGACTCAGATTCTGTTTGATGCGAGCCCTGGTTTAGACCCATTGACAGCCTTACTACTTCATTCATTCATACGTTTGTTTATTTCTCAAGTTGTTGCGTATCAGGAGACACTAAACTTGTTATTTGCAGTAGGGCCCTTTGATAGGCTGAGACGGGTAAAAAGAAGGGCCGAAGCTTGGTAAAATAAATATTGGCACCCGAACCATACCATGGAATAGAGAAAGAAAGGAGGCTCCTTCATCTCATTTATTTATTACATCTCATAATTATTATCATTACCAACTCCATAGTAGTAATTTTTTTTTTTTTTTTTCTACTAGTAGTTGTTGCTATTGTTGACATATCACACACCAGCACAAGAGGGAGCAGGAGCAGCGGCAGCGGCAGCGGGGGAGCAACAAAAGACAGTGAACTAGAGTAGAGTAATACGGCGGGGCCTCATTATTGTACGTAGCCTATGCTCTTGGAAGGTAGGGTATAACTCCAAGGTGTTTGAACTCCTCTACAGATGTTTCGAGCTTGTCCTCGTCTATCACGGAGTAAATGAAGATGTCAACAGGTATGTTAGCCCTTGGAGTGGGCTTGCCGATATGCTCGACAAGATTGGAGATGTATTCTTTGGCGTAATCTTTTGAGGCATGAGGAGTGGGCCCGGCGTTCGGCCACCCACTCACCACGTGTATGTCCACCTCTCCCAATCCGTCCACCTTCTTCAGAGCACAGCAAATGCTGTCGAGCATGGCATCAAAAGCCTGCCTGTAAGAGTAATCCCCGTCATGCATGTAGATCGGAGCCCCATCTTTGAGAATGAAATTGTCGATGGGTACGTCTGGGATGATCATGAAATAGGGCATGATTTGGACAAAGAGCGGGAATGGAGAGCCCATGAGTTCAGAAAGGAAGAGGAGTATTTCCGTGGACCTTGCAGTCAACTTGCATGTGGAAGGAGACGTGGCCGGTGTATAATGATTCTCAAGGAGGATGGATATATTGAAAATGATGGACAACTTAACGGAGTCTGGGAGCAACTTTTTCAAGTTACCCATGGCGTCCTGAAAGATACGAATACGGAAATCAGCGGACCCAATCACATCGCCCACGCAAACGTGACCGATGATGCTTACATAGTCGGTTATGTAAGTATCAACCCATTGTTTGGCTTTGCTTTCGTCGGCAAGTAGATCGAGTTCCATGTAATCGATGCACAAGACAACTTTGATTTTGGGATCCGGGTCGTCGATGATGAGCTGAAGAATGGAGATAACAGCTTCGTTGGGCGGAGAAAGAGGTGTGGGAGAAAGCCACATCTTTGAGATGCCGCGGCTCTTGTATATCTCCACAACCTGAACAGGCGTCAGTGGCTTGCTTGTCTTTGTCCCGTAACAAAGATCATATGCTGCTTCTGCTCCAGTTGAGTTGCATTGCATTGCATTAGGTTTGTAAAAATACCAAGCAGTAGGGGAAGAAAGAAAGAAAGAAACCAGAGACACACAGACACACGATTATCAGTAATAAGAACATACAGACACATTCATTACACATGATTCATATTTTACAAAATATTCCAGAAAATGAAATTTTAATTAACGTTTAGGTTTTAATTGCTTTCTTTTTTTTTTTTAGTATTAATTATAATAGGGATTTTGACACACATATATATTAGTCCTCCTTAAACTTGGTTTTCACCATTTCATGACCAAAACTTAGATAATGTTGCTAGATTCGCTTGACTTTGGTCAACCTTTTTTAAAACTTTCTAACGCTATATTGGGATATAATGGTAAGTATTTATCAGCTTTGGTATCAACACTCCTTGCAACTAGCAAGTGAATTGTATTTTTTTTTTCACATAACACGAGAAATGACATTTCATGAAATGTAAACAAAAGATCTGACAACTATTTCTCAGGTTTTATCATTCGAAAGTTTTTCCTAAGATGCTGCATAGAAGTCAAGACATCATGGGACATTCTCATGGTATCATAGGTCTTGATGCGGCCATTAAGTTCCCAAACCTCAGGAACTGATACCTTGATCCCAATGCGTACCTACTGCATTTACTGTAGCCACAGGTAGGGCTGCGTAAAAGATCCGCCGATCTGTAAAATAGATCCGATCCGCAGATTTTTAACTAAACCGAAGGTAAATGGATTGGTGACGGATTGAAAATATTGTACTTCGTTTGTAACGGATCGGTGATGGATTTCACCCTCAATCTGCGGATTCAGTCTAATTCGATCTATTGATATTAAATATAAATAAAAGAAAGTTAAGGGTTCTAAATATAAGTTAAGAGGTCTAAATATATAAAAAGAAAAAACTTCAGGGTTCAAAAGCTAATTCACTTATATATATATATATAGATATATAAGTATAACAAATGAATTCCTATATCAAATCCTTGAGAGCATGCTCTTCAATTTTTTTTTTTTTAACATTAGATTCAATGGATTGAATGGATTAAACAGATTCAATTCGGTCTTCCACGGATCGGATATTAACAACCACGGATTGGTGACGGATTTCAAATCCATCAATCCATAGGTAACGGATTGTGACAAATTTCGCCTAATCCGCACCAATCCGATCAGTGTACACCCTTAGCCATGGGATAGAAGTGAACCATCAACTAAATGGCCCATGACTTAGACAACCTGGATTGATTGGTTAAACCCACAAAATTAAGGTTTCTATTTTTACCCATTCACTAAAAACTCAAAAAGAGAGGGACATCAGTGATGGCAGTGAGCTACAGCAGTTAAAAGAAATTAAAAAAAAACTTTGGAAGATCCAAATCTTAGCCATTCAATAAAATCAAGAAATTAAAATCCCAAATCATTAGAAATCTCAAAGAAAACATTCAAACATTTATATATATCATCGTTGCATAGCATGAAATAAAAAGAAAAGAAAAAAAGAAAACATGACAATATACAATAATTGCTTCTTTAGATTTATAATGAATGAACGGAAAAAAGAATTAAAAAATCATTAAAATAAACAAACATGGGAGAGTGAAAGAGTTGAATGCTTTGAGAGAGATACAAAACGATACAAAATACCATTTATATGCCCGTTTTATGGCTGTTGGGGGGGGGGGTGGGGGGGGGGGGTGTTGGTTAAAATGGACAAAATGCATGAAAAATAGCCATTGGGTGGGCCAGGCGGGTCATGCCTGGTGGGCTGACCCTTATGGATGGGTAGGGGGGGGGGGGGGGGGGTGTTGGTTAAAATGGACAAAATGCATGAAAATAGCCATTGGGTGGGCCAGGCGGGTCATGCCTGGTGGGCTGACCCTTATGGATGGGTAGGGGGGGGGGGGGGGTGGGGTTGGTTAAAATGGACAAAATGCATGAAAATAGCCATTGGGTGGGCCAGGCGGGTCATGCCTGGTGGGCTGACCCTTATGGATGGGTCGGCCCACAGCAGGCCGTGTTGAAACGGGCCGTTCTTGGTGAGCCGTGCAGTTAACCGAATCCGCTAAGATCCGTGATAAAATTTTTTCAAAGAAAGTACCAATAGATGACGATTTTTTTTGTCTCCAATCGACTCTGTGAGAACATACTTGTAAGTAATTAACGACAAAATATTTTGTCAATAAAGAAAGAAATTAGAGTAAAATATATTTTGTCATAAATATAAGAAATAGAGACGAAATAATTTTGTCGCGTTTAATATAAAGGAAGATGAAAAAAATTTGTCAAAGAAGCTACCAATAACGACAAAACACTACACCAAAAACAGCTAACAGGAAGTTAATAAACTGTAGCATTCACACCTATACACATTCATAGAAAACAATCACCAAATGGTTCACAAAATATTAAATTGAAATCAATAGACTATCATGAACTCAAATATTAAATTTATAATATTTGAATATCCATACATCACACATCCACCTCATATGCAGTTTACAACTCATAGTACTGTTGCATGATAAGAGACGAGTCATAGTAGGATTTCTAAAGTGGTAGGCAGCCAACATACACAAGAAGAAAGCATATATCTAGTACACATGGTTTGTCAACCAATCAGATTTATCTTCTAATACATAGTGGAGAATCACTGGGTAAGAGAAGTGATCATTCACCACAAAGGGATTCTACTCTGTACTAACATTCAAATGCCAAACATTCTACTCTGCATACTTGGCCTTCAAGTTGGCTGCATCTTAGCTGCATGGACTTTTTCAAAAAAAGTTGTTTTTCAATTTTCATTCAATCTGCATAAAAAAAGAGGAAGATTAACATATGATTAAGATGTCATATGCACCCTTTAGTGAAACTATAGAATAAATCATCCTCGTAAAAAAAAAAATTCAAACAGATTGCATGTTAACATTTAGATAAAACATCACAAATACAAACTCATTGCATGTTAATATTTTCATAAAAAAAAATCAGAGAAATTGATGTTAAAGCTGTACACAAATAGACATGGAAGATTTTGTAATACCAACAAATAAAAATATTCAAACTTATCCACTCTCTCTCTCTCTCTCTCTCTCTCTCTCTCTCTCTCTCCCCCCTATCCAACTATAACATGTACTCCCTCCAAATGCTACTGACCCCACCTGCAACAAACTCCACCCTTAATAACTTTTAGAAAATGACTGCAACTTCAGTTCAAATCCAACATTCTATCAGTTCATTACAATTTTCAACCTCTGTCATATGAATAAATTTTAACATCTAATTCCACTCCACAACTTTCAACCTCTATTCATATAATCAAATAACCTAAACATGCACTTTAGCACCCTGTACACATATTCCAAAACCTGTACATGCATTTTCAACTTGTACCACCATTCCAAACCTGAAGGTCACAACAATCTAAGTATAGACCAAAAAATCCATGTCCATTCCATGATTCAATTGAACTAAATTTAGCAACACATACAAAATTCAAAATTAAGTTAAAATTACCAACTATTAGTTGATATTTGGAATTGGGCTTTGTATGCATAAATGTACGCAGAAGGTCATATGTTTATCTTCTTGTTATAAAGTACTTCTCATCTTATTCTCTCTTTTCCTTTCATTTTCTGTTTTTTTTTTTTTTTTCTTGAATCACAAATTAGTTGTAGGCCATTGGGTCTTTGTAAATTGGAAGTTCAAGGAGTCTCTTTGCTATATTTTCTCCTTTACAGAGAAAACCAAGGAAGAATAATAAAAACCAAGCTTTAAGATGCCTGCACTTTTGAGAGCATAGGGAAAGTTACATTTAGCTTTTCTTGAAAAAAAAAAAGAAAAAAAGAAAAAAGGAAAAGAAAATTGCAATGGGAATCATGCTACATGGTTTTTATTTGATATTTGGAATTGGGCTCTGTGAGTTTTTTTTCCCCCTTGAGTGCCCATGTTTCATTTCATGACTCATGTTTAAGTTACGAGTTTTTCTTTTCTACAAGCATAATTTCAAGTTTGTGTGTTGTTTTGGAGAATGACTTTATATTTCATGAGTTTTGACTTATGGTGAGAAGGACTGATGTTTTAAGTTCTGATCTTTTTGTTTACTGGTGATAATTTGCAGTTTGTTTGTGTTGTTTGTTGTTTTGGAGACGGGCCTTGTTGTAACTGTGGGGCTACAAGTGAATGTTGTAGAGAGTAAAATTGGGATTATGATTTGTTTCTTGTTACCAGAAGCATGTGTTAATTTAATTATTCTTTATTAATCCTCATACTTGTATTAGTACACCTTATAATACTATTGATAATAGTATCTAAGTGCTATGTCATACATTTGTTTTACAACCCTGTTTGGTTTACAAAACCACAAATAGTGAATTTACTCAGAGCTTGTTATTTCCTTTGTCAATTTTTGTATCTTTAAACCAATGGGAGCTTGTTACCAGAAGCCTTTAGTAAGAGAAGAAGAAATAGTCTTTTATAGAGGCTTCTCAAGTGTTTCTCCAAATCTGATGTATGACTCTGCCCCCTGCCCATTACAACTCCCAATTTCCACACCATGCCAAAAGAAGAGCAACACATGATAATCTTTACTATCTGAAAATCCAAATTGCTTATACGCAGCTTACATAAAAAAATGCACCACATCCCGCATGGAGACACAATTAGCTTGGACCACAGTTCACATAATCTTATACAGCCACAAGTGGGTGGCATGTCCAAACTAGGTTTAGTACATAGATATAACCACACCCTCTTTGTTATTAAATCCATCTCACATCATAATACAACAGTTAAAGTATTACTAAAAGTATGCAATTAACCATTTTAAAAATATTGTGATCACTCAATCTCTCTCTTCTCTGACTTAATTATTGCAACCCAAGTTGACAATTCTTCCAAACTCAGTCCAAACAAGCAATCAGACATTAGAAACTTACCTCCCCAAATGCAAGGATGAGGATAACCGATATCAATATGGCCCAGAGAAATCAGGAAAATTTGGGGCAACATGATATCTCCATGACATAAGCAATAATTGAAAAAAAAAAAAAAAAAAAAAAAAAGAAAAAAGGGTAACACACTAACCTTGGGTGGAGACCGGTGGTGGCGGAACAAATGAGCCATTTGCTAGAATTTCTCCTGTTAGCCTGTTGTTGGATGAATCCCTACAATTCAAATGATAAATGTTTTATGGTGAGATAAGAAAGGCAACCTATCTGAATATATGCAGACAAATACATAATGTAAAAGAGAACCAGCTTCAAGCATGAAAAATGAAAGATTTACTTACAGAACTTGCAGTCCGCTGATATTTGTTAAAGACATAAGCATAGAACCACATAGGCTATTGTTGTTAAGCCGACTATCCTTGCTTAAGCATTCCAATGAATAACACTGGATTAAATTCTATGATAGTGGGTGTCGTGGATAGCACACCCACCCCCAACAGTCCCACCCAGGGATTAATACCTAGGTCGGTGGATCAGCTGGACCTACCAGAACCTGAACCAAACCCCAGTTATATTCAATCCAATTTGGATTAGGATCCTAAGGTCTCAGTTATATTTATTCACATCTAACCATCAGACCAGGTCCATAGTAACAATAAAAGCAGCAGCAGTAATATTAGTAATAAACAGTGTAACAATTGGAACATTCCAATACATTTTGAAACAATATTTGGCGGTGAGTCATATCCATAAGTCTAGTAACAACTTATTTATTAACATAGTGATACAAAAACTTTTTAAAAATATGAATGATTTATAATTATTTGTAGGCACACCCTAAAGCCATTCAATATAATTAAGGGCAAGAGCTTACCGGACTGGGCATCCTTGGCCATCATCTTTGGGGATAGTGTGGCAGATGGTCGAGATGAGTTTGCAAGCAATGATCCTGAGCTAGTGGAAGCAGAAGCGGATGATGACAAAGGGTTGACACAAGCTGATGAAATGGATAATGTATTTTAAAATGGACTAGAAGATAATGATGTATCGGTAGGCAATGCAAGGAAACGACACTTCAGTTCTGTATCAACCTCTTGTCATACTGCAAAAAATCGTGCCAATACGGGTCAGGTTATAATTGGTGCAGTTGAGACTATCGCAAATGGATTTTCTGAATATGCTAACAAACGTTCTAAAGAACGTCCATCTGTCGATAAGTGCATTAGCAACCTAGCTGAGCTTGGACTCCCAAGTGGTTTATAATACAAAGCACTCTGTCTTTTAGAGAACGAAAGAAAGGCTAAATTTTTTGTAGCGTTTTCTCCAATGGATCGTGAAGTTTGGGTAATGGATCAGCTTGGATTTGAGTATTGAAGGACACTTCTAATGGTTTGAAGATATTTTGGAATTCAGATTAGTCGGAATTATTTTGACACAAGCTCTAACTGTCATAGTTGACATATAGAATTGTCAATAGCTCTAATTTTGAATAGTTATAGTTGACATATGGAGTTGACAATAGCTTTACTTTTGGAATTGTCATAGTTGACTTATGGACCTTAAAGAATGCTTTGAAACTGAAATGCAATTGTTGCTATATGAGTATGACAACGTTTAAATTTGATATATCATAGTTGTTTTAATTATTTGGCAACCTTTTTCATTTGAGATGTTGTCGTTGCTTATATTTTCTTCATGAGCATAATTTTATATCATTTCACTTAATTATGGTGTTGCAGATCCTTACTTTGTTTCAAAATGGATGAGGATATGGAATTCTTTTATTTATGTGCCCAGTATATGGCTCTTATTTGCATCCTTGGATACTACTATTCATATGGTTATTGGGATAGGGTCCACGACTCTATCCTAATTGGTGATTCTTTTGTTAATGAATTACTAATTGGACATGAACGTAGTTGCTTTGATTTGTTACGGGTGAGCAAAGGATGTTATATAAATCTATCCAATGAGTTAAGAGAAAGAGGTCTATTAGCAGACTCATGAAATGTTACGGTGGTGGAACAAGTTGCGATATTTTTGTTCACCATAGCTCATAATGAGCGCAATCGAGTGATGCAGAATAAATTCCAACACTCTGGTGAGACTATTAGCAGGTACTTCAACAGAGCTTTGAGTGCAATTTAGCACCTTTCTCCTCATTATATGAAGCCCGCAGGAAGTGATACTCCACTGGAAATTGCTACGAATCCTACATTCTACCCTTACTTGAAGGTAAATTTTATTATCATTTATATAACATTGTTCATTAAACTTTGTTAGAGATGTTATAATAAATTTAATATAACTTGTTTACCATTAGGATTGTATTGGAGCAATTGATGGCACACACATACCGGCACGTGTTCGTTTAGAAGACTATGTGCGTTACCGAAACAAGAAGGGGTTCCTATCACAAAACGTAATGGCTGCTGTCTCCTTTGACATGAAATTTCAATATGTATTCACTGGCTGGGAAGGCTCGGCGTCCGACTCAAAAATTTTGCAAAATGCGTTGTCAAGACCATATAATAGGATTCAAGTTCCAACGGGTAAATGTGAAACCTTATCTATTATATTTAATTAATATTCTCAAATTTCTATTTAAATTTGAAAATATTTTTTTATAGGCAAATTCTACTTGGTGGATGGGGGTTATGCGAACACTCGTGGATTTGTTGCACCCTACCGGGACATTCGCTATCATCTAAAAGAGTGGTCAACAACACAAGCACTACAAACACCCCAGGAACTTTTCAATCTACGACATTCGAAAGCATGCAATGTAGTGGAGCGCACTTTTGCCGTATTGAAGCAACGCTTTCCAATCTTAAAAACAACACCACGATATCCTCTTAACACACAAGCGAAAATCGTAGTCGCTTGTTGTATCATGTACAATTATATCAAACAGTGGAATTATAATGATGAGTTAGAAGAAGGTTCAGTGCTAGAGATGGACGTTGATGAAAACATAAATGTCAAGGAAGATACGGAAGTTGGATCCGTGCCAAGTGATGTGAACACCGATTTGCATGTGCACTTCGAGATGCAATTGCTCAACAATTGTGGGATGATTAATGATCTTTAATCAGTTTTTTCTTTTTCCATGAAGTTTATGCACTTTTCTGGTATTATAGTTGAGTTTATGAGTATGGAACAATATATGTTTTTGCCAATGGTTTTATGTTGGATGTGTTTTCATGGACTGTACGTAGAATGACAGGTTGTTAAGACTATTTATATGTCTTGAAAATGATATACTTTTTTTTGTGGTGTTGTGAGATTTTACACATGTGGATGTTGGATTATATATATACACGTATTGGTGAGCTTTACACATGGATTGTAATATTCTATTGTGGGCATGATGGCACTTGCCATGAGAGACATGCTAGTGTGTGAAATGAGTTTCTGTTTCAAGTAGGAAATTCTGTCTTTCTCTCTGAGATATATCTCTTTAATAATTATTTGCATTCTATGTCGTTTATTTGTCTTGAAATCAGGTCTTGGTTTAGAGTGCTTTTGTTTTTCTCTTTGGTTTATTTGAGGTGATTCTGTAGCTTGTAGTGTTCGGGCTAGATAGATGTCCATGGAACTTTCAAGCTATAGCTACTTTCATGGACTGAGGGAATCTCTTTGACCATATGCTAGTAAATCAGCCTTCTCCAATGGACGAAGCATGCTTAGAGCAAGGAGAACTTGTATTGATCTTGCCTGAATGTTTCTCACTACAAAATTTGTTAGAATTGCCCTTATACATAAACATATTCTATATGACCAATGGCGAAGATCAACCCTGCCATTAGCCCATTTTGTGTTTTAATTGCCTCACATATGCGCTGTGAGCTGTGAGCACGTCACAATTCTGCACTTACTGCCATTAATTTCAGTAGCCATCTTGGATATATGGCTACTTTGCTTTTACCTTGGGCACAATAGCTTGTCTACGTTCACTCCTGAACCTTTTATACCAGGAAAAGGTGTTCCAAATGATCTAATACCCACAGCAGATATGGACTTTACAAGGGTTTGAACCCATGTGATGTTGCATCCCACTTCAATGAATGTACAGTTCAAATGGCTGATCAAGGGTGTCAAATTTGAATGGATAATTTAATTATAAACAGATTATGTTATTTTTCTGCAGAAAATTGTTGCACTAAATAAGGAAATTTGATTTTCAGCAAGGAACCTATACCCGCACCAAACAACATTAGCACCAATTCAGCAAGGAAAAAAAAAATCGCACCAAACATGAATTTCTAAATTCTACGGAAATCATTTTCTGAGGATTCCATTTTTATGGATTTTGCTGACGTGACAATTTTCTCTTTCCATGGAAAGGCTGTGTACACAAACATGCCCTAAAGTTTATAATATATCAAATCACCACTATGTCAAAACTGGCCATAAACGACTGGAGTCAGAAAATGGGTCCCATCCATGATGATGTAGTTGATTTTATGTTATACATCTACGGTCTCTAGGCCGTCGTTTAATGAGATCCTTTAAAAGTTGCCCGACGTCAACCCAAAGAAAACCCTAACCATCGCTCTCTCTCCTTGTCTCTTCAAACCGCCAGAGAAATCCTAATCCCCAAATCTCTTTCACAAAATTCCTTTGTTTTCAAAGTCTCCAGATCCGATCCCTCTCTCGTCGGCCAAACAATTTAACCAGTTTCCAACTATTTTTCACTGTCTCTTATCAATGAAGTTGTAGGGTTTTGTGGTTCATCAATCATTTGTGTTGAAGAAGATGAACAAGAGCAAAAAAAGAAGAATAAAAAGAGTAGAAGAAGAAAAAATCTAGGGTTTCTGATGTTCGTGTTTCTCTCCTTTTCGAAGTTTTTCGGCGCCAGATTCGGATTTCAAGGTCTATATCTCTGCAAATCCATGGAAATCGCGGCATTTCTCGATCGATTCCCCATCATATGAAGCATCTCGATCTCGATCCCTAGCTTTGGTCGACATTCCGAAGGTGAGCTTGAAATCATGTTTTTCTTGTTCTTGATCTCTGTTAGGTAGTTGCATTTCTTCGAATTTGAGTGGTTTTTGTGCGGGATTTGGAAATGGAGCTTGTTCTGTTCATTTTTTGTGCTTTTGTTTGGAATCCATTTGCTTCTTTTTAGGGTAGAATTGTTGCCGATCTCTGTATTTACCAAAAAGGCCAAATGTAACCCCATTCAAAGCAACAGAACAGTGTCTTGCTTTCTTCTGATGTTAGGAAAGAGGGCAATAAAGGGGGTAGTTTGCAGATACAGGGTGGTTTTCACTCAACTAAGATGGACTGTTTAAAGAATTTTTTAAAATAGTTAATCCTGTCCATCAAATCTTTGGCTGATGAATCAACTTTTAAGAAGAAATAGAAAGGTTAAAGATTGGGTTGTTTGGATGTCTTGATCTAAGAAGATTTTGCGTTTCACCCTTCAAATGGGCCTCGTCATTGAGCCGATTTTGTCCTCAATTTCTAAAGACAATGGCTCGTTGCTTATATTTGAATTTTTAGTTACAAATTCCTTCCTCTTTCAAGAAGTCGATGCAAAGCATAGAATAAGGGAAAAATAAATCTAAGACCGAGTTCAATTTTACAGTCCATACTCCAAAGTTTAGTTTACAGTTCAATTTTACAGCCTTTTCTTTTATTAACAGGTTATCTACATTCTTAACTTGCGCTATCTTTTCTTCCCCTTAGGTTACTTTGGAGGTGACTCATCATACACCAACCATGTTTGTGGAGATTGGTAATCATTTTCTTGCTAACCGACTCAGAATTGTTCACTTTGATGATTTTAATAAAATAGTGTTGCTTCCTTTGATAAAATAAGGAGATTACAACTGAGCTTGAAGCAAAGGCTGTTGAATATAGTTGGTGGGTGCAAGAGAAAGGGTGGAAGATAAAGAAGGTCAGCTATGAAGAAGATCACTACCTATTTAGAAATCAGGGATAGAAGCTACATGCAAGAGCTGGGACCTTTTCAACTAAACCCCTCCCAGAGAAACCAACCCAAACAGATCCCTCTCACTTCTATTATTGATTTTTTTGGAGACACTTCTCCAATCTAATTAAACTTTTAAATGTGTTAGTGTTCTATATTTTTATAAAGATTTTAAGTGATTCCAAAAAACATTTCCAGGTTTTTAAATAAATATTGGAGCCTGGGTTTTTCAATATTTTTTGTTTAAATTCAAAAATATTAAAAACGACGGCCCTAAGGCAGCCGCTTTTAATGAATTTAAATGACGGCCTGCAGTCGTTGTTGTTTACATTTACCGACGGCCTAAGGGCAGTCGTTCATGAAAAGCTACTGTAGAATCAAGGACGGCCATTCGATGGCTGTGGCCATTGTTTTTATGGAACAACGACGGACTAAGGCCGTCGTTTTGCTTGGTTTTTGGTTCTCTCCATTTAGAAATGTACTTCCCTTTCCTCTTTAGCATTATTCAATGATCATTACTTTATTCCTTTTTCTTTAAATTCTGATGCATAAAATAAAATTTAAAAAATTATAGATAATATATTTTATTTTATATTTATTTTCTCTTAATTATATTTCAAGTAAATCGTAAGTTTTAATATACTTCAAGCCCGGGCTCTTGTTGCTGGTAACATAGAAGAAAGCAGAAGGGAGAGCAAAAGAGGCTCCATATAACAGCCTCCCAAGAAAGGCTCACTTATTTATTACATCTCATTTATTCTTACAAACTCAAGTAGTAGCAGTAGTAGTAGTTGTTGCTGCAGCTGCATTTATTCATTACATTAATTATTATTATAGCACTGCTATATATTGCACACCAGCAGCAGCAAGGAAGCAACAACAGTAGTAGCAGGATCATGTTGCCTCTGCTCAGCAGTCCATTTGGGTTCGAGGAAATGTCTGATTGTTCCAAGAAAGAGTGAAGGTTCCAAAGTGGCTCCAGTCAAAACTATCAGGTGGGAGCTGTTCCTCGTCCACCATGGAGAAAATGAAGTGGTCAATACATTTAGTCTTCCGAGGAGTGGCCTCGGCCTCCTTGACATACCGGAGAAGGTTCTTGTTGTACTTCTGCGCGTTTTCAATTGTGGCCTCCTTCTTGGACCCGGCAGTTGGCCACCCACTCACCACGGATAAGTCCACATTGCTGAAATGCATGGCATCTATTGCGCAACTAATACTGTCGACCATAGCATCAAACACGTACTTGTATTTCAATTGGTCGCAAGGCATGTAGGGGCGCGCAAGCTTTTCGAGAAGGTAGTTGTCAAGCCCTATGCTTTCTTCGTCTATATTGTCGGGGATGGCGAAGTAGGGGAAGATTTTGACGAACAACGGGGCTGAAGTTCCCGCGAGTCGGTTGAAGACTTCGCGGAGTAGTTTATTGAACTTATCAAGGAACCTGTAGGTGGAGGGACATTTTTTGGGATCGTATGTGCCAAGGATGATGTTCACATCCAACATGGTGGACACCTTGGAGATAGAATGGATTCTATCCATGGCAGTTCCAATCATAGTGATATCATTAGTATTCATCTGATCCACATCGCCCAAGCAAACATAATTGATGACAGATTGATAGTTGGCAATCAATTGAATCCACTCGTTCGCCGCCGGAGGCAACGGCGTCTCGGCGATTTTCCGGACCTCCGGGGTAGGGATGTACAAGACAACCTGGATGTTGGCTTCCCCGTCGGAACTAATGTTTTCAAGGATGTCTTGGGCATCATGGGGAGTATCACAGCAAAGCCACATCTTTTGGATGTTGTTGTCCTTGTATAATTTAATAAGCTGATCCGTTGTAGGTGAGAGGCTTGAGCTTGACTTCTTCCCGTACCAAAGGCCAACAGGAGATGGAGATGAAAATCGTAATGGCGCTCCAACCACTGATGCAGGTACATTAACTGGGTTAGTAATTAATAGTAAGAAAGAAACAAACTATATCGACGGGCTGGATTCTAGTACGTACGGCGGCCCTCCGTTTTAGTTTTCAAACATTGTGATTTGAGTGTCCCACTAAAAGAAGTAATAGTAGGGCCCACCTAAGTACAGGATTAAGGTAGTCTCATCTAAGTCACAGGATAAACCCACGGATTAGATAAAATTAACCTATCCATCTACATAGGACCCACTAGATGAATTATTTGACCATCTACAAATAAGTGGGTTCCATGACGAGGCTGGTTGATGAAATATGGTGAGTCCCACTTAGATAAGAAAAAAGTAAGGTGGGTAATGGTTGGATATAGCGTATGCCATTAGATATAAGATGGCTCAATGTACATTGGTATAAGGGTGGATGCACAAATTCCATCTATTAGTCCCACATAGATGGGTGGATTGGTTAGATTTGGGGAGTTTGAGTTAGGCAGCTATGTTGGCAAAATGCTTATTAAACAATTAAATTTAAGGGTCATGCGTCAAAGGGTTAGGATGAATTTATGGACTCTAAACTTTATTTTTAGGTCGGTCTTATAGCTCTTTCTATCCAACGGACTTCCATGATCATCATGCATCCTAGTGAGTTCTACTAGGAGCGGCATTTTTCTTCTGAAAAAGCTGAAGAGGGAATCCATCTACTCACTATTGTGGGACCCACTTGGGGGCCCACATGAGGATGTGGCTAGTGGGATTTGAAGATCTGCTTAGGCCCCTCCTATGAACAAAAAGTCAGCCCAAACAAATCCTCCTAACCTTTTCATCTGTGGCATACAAGTTCAGTACATTTGAATGGGGTATGCAGTCGATCCAACGATCCAGTCCATACGTCCATCCGCTCGAGCCGAGGAGAAGATATATATATATATATATATATATAGGAAGATACTCTTATGAGAATATCTCTCACTTTACTATGAGAGATAAAGGTGGGGGCCCTCACATTTAAGTTGTTGGCATTTGATATGGATGTAAGAGCCGATGTGAGGGCCCCCACCTTATCTCTCATAGGAGCATCTCCTATATATATATGTATATACCTCCAACGGTCAAGTCCATTTAAATGGGTTTCAAACCTCGGGATTAGTGACCATCATGAGGGTTCGTGTTTGTGCACGATTTGGATTGGTTGCTATGTGGGCCCCACCAACAGTTCTCGCGGACGTATGGTGAGAAGTAGTTCTTACTTGAATATCTCCCTAGAATATATATAGGGATATATGTGAGAAGCACTAGAAAGCTCCTGGTGTGTTTTTTTTATATCAGAATTGCCCCTCTAGGTTGGGCCCATTGTGGTGTATGACAATCGTGGAATGCCGTTGGATGGAATAATCAAGATGGGATTTACCTACGTTAAAATTCCCAACTCCATTGGATTATCCTAACCCCTTGATCTATGATTTAAAGGCTTCGTTTTCTTGTGATTTCAATTCAACGGTGAGTAAAAGTCGGATGAGTGTCAAATTTGGGCTTTATACCATTTGTGGGGGAGGGGTGGATGTGAAATGATTGGATTAGTTCAAGGTGAACTCAACGCCCTAAAAATATAGGAATGCAAAAAGGGAGGGTTCTTAAAATGGGGAGTTTTTTTTTTGAAAATTTCATATATATATATATATTCTCAAAAACTTTCATATCTCAAAAGGGCAGTTTCTGCCCCTATCTAATAGTCAATGATTTGCTAGTATTTTAAGAGAGTCTAAAAAGATCCACCTTTGTAGGAGGATGTTTAGGAGAGAGAATTGGATTTGTATATCATTGATGACACGTGTCACACTTTTACTAGCTAAAAGAGGGTCTTTTTTTTTTTTGTGAAAAACACCCAGGGAGTTTTGTAGTGTAATTTATATATGTACATATACATATATGTATATACATACACATATATACATGTGTATATATGTATATACATATATGTATACATATATGTGTGTATATATACATATATATGTACAAATATGGATACATATATACATGTATATACACATATACATAAGGAATTCTAAAAAAAAAAAAAAAGTGCCCCCTTCAAAAAGAGGCATTTTTGCCCCGCTCAGATGTCCAATGATAGAAAAGTTATGTGGACCTTTTATTCATTCTATAAAAGAAACATTCATTATCTTATCCTTTCTCTTCTTCAATTACTTTTCTTATGCTTTCTCTCTAAACTTTTCTTATGCTTTCTCTCTAAAGTCAAAATAGGCGTGGGCCAACGTATATAATAGAAAACCATTGAACTAATATTAAAATCTTATCGAATATATATATATATATCTATATAAGTGCGGCCTACCTAATAGTACGGAAGGCCATCCCTGAATTTGGATCCATTCAAGTCAAAGTTTGAAATTGCAGCATCAGTTGTAATATCGTCTTACCCCAAAAACCAATATAGTATCGATATCGGTCGTGGTTCCAAGATATCGCGGTGTGAAAATTTTTTTACCCCAGAAAAATCTGAAAAATTCTTCTTAAAAACCAAGATACTGTGAAATGCACAAAGATATAGTTTTTCCAGTAATAACAATTATTAATCAAAATATCGATCCCCATAAGTTATATCATCATATGTCGTTGTGTTATATGAATTTGTATAAATCTTTACTTGCATTCAAATAGATTTACATGTATATATTAAAATAAATTGAAATATCACCAAGTCTATAAGATACAATCATAAATATAACATATGAGCTACCTGTTAGGGTTAAATTAAAGAAAATAAAGCTTTTTTACTCATTATTTAACAGATATATGCGAAACTAAGGAGCCACAAGCGTTGTAAATACACTCAAAGTAAAGGTCAATAAATATTTTGTAAAAATCTATAAGATTTCAATAAAAACCCCAAATTTCAAAACCCCAATTAGTAGATCTAGCCTCAAAATGTGTAAATAAAAGAGAATGAAAATGTATGCACAAAAGAAAAAGAACATGCAATCCTCATTTCTAACCTATTTCTAAATAAATATTTAAAATGTTGTAAAAAGAAACTCATAATACTCACCTTAGTAGAGTTGTATATGATTTTCCCAAATAAAAGTAAAAATCTCAGCAAATGAAAAAAATGAATCTTAGTTTTAAATTGTTTTAGGGTGTTTTTCGTGTAAATAGAATTAAAAAATCTAATATTACATAAAGGTCGTGAGAATAGAGTTCAGGTACAAACTCTAAAACATCTTCTTCTTTCGTTTTACTAGACCCATTAATTTGGTGTCTGTGACTTGTCGAAAAAAAAAAGTTGGTAACTGTGATGGCCAAAACTTAATGAATCGAGCAACATGACTCAGTTTCAGCGGAGTTTCAAATCTTGCTCTCAACTTTAACAAGTTGCGTTTGCATTTTTGTCGTTGAAGATAACAAGAAATGATAAACTAAATTAAAGATAAAGAAACCATTACATCTCTTTAGTCATATGCCATTAACGAAGCTTCTTCAGTCAGTCAGACCATTTTAATTAGAAGATCAAAATCCATTCCTAAAGTCTATGGAAACAAGTGGACTGAGTGTCTTTGGTAGCCTTTTTATTTCATGTACTTTGTTCGTTCCAAGAGAGCATAGCACGGAGGAGGTAAAATTTTTGATGCATCTATATCTGAGCAAACAGCACAATCCAAATGAAAATTCATGGTTAACTCAACCCCATTTAGTGGTTTGGTTTGGCACAAAATATATATTTGCTGATTCCTTAATCGGACGTCAAAAGAGTCTAAATACAACACACACGGACAGAGAGAGAGAGAGAGGATTATTACCATGGCGTCCAGTAGCGGCAGTTACAATTGGGGCTGTTGCCATTTCGAGTGCTCTTCGACTACGTCTTACACAGGCAATGAAATGATGACTGGTGAATGAAACACTGATCTTTCTCGCCTTAAATAGAGAGAAAGGAGGACAAAGTAGTTGGATATAATTAAGTTGGGATGTCGTAAGGTACGTTTCTTTACACATTAACCCCGTTGATGATATTTTAATAAAAAAAAAAAGGACATGTATTTAAAAATATGAAAATAAAAATATTTTTTTATAATGAAGAATTTAAGGACCTGCATTAATTATATTCTAGCTGTACGTTTTTAATGAATTTCTGTGGTTGTAGCCGGGTGGGAGCTACACATGGATTTAAAGTTCGCCATTTAAGTTTCAATAAATTAATTGTAACTAGACCTGGTGTATCATTGAATCTCGGAAGAAAAATAGCGTCGGTCTTAAAAACTTAATCTAAAAAAACAACCTTTTCTTAAGAACTTACAAAGATAATTTTTCACACCCTTTTCAAATGAAGTACAGGAAATATAACCTATAAAGAATTTGGTGGACTAATTAGTGATATATTGGAATGGGAGGGTGATTCAAATGGCTAGCTGGTGGTCGAGTCAGATTACCACGTCAAGTACCCAGGTTGTAAACGATTGTTTCACTATAGATATAGCCACGCACCACGTCTTAAGCCATTTATATATATGTAATAACATGAAAATGAATTCACTTCCTCATTTTCATTTGACATATCCACTGCAGGCGAACATTTAACTTCTCATAGTAAAGCATGAAAAGAAGAATTATTACAAAGTTTTCTAAAACACTTTTCTTGGTTAATGCCATTTTGCATCTTTATAATGGTTTTAAACATGATTTTAGGTGAATGATGCTTTGGCAAATATTAAAACCCTTTATGTACAAGCTAATATACTGGCTTCTGACTGAAATTTTAGTTTCTTCTGCTCATCTTTCAAATGTATATTATTTTTTTTTTTTTAAAAGAGAAAATAAACTTTTTTAATCTTCATTTTCAATTACGACTTGTAGTGTTTTATATGTAAGTAAAGTAACAAATTTAAGGCAAACGAAGTGAGAATATTCAATGTATTTTTGGTTTTGGACCGGACCTATAAAATTCAAATATCAGTCAAGCCATCAATCTTCAGTATATATATATATATATTTGCTAAATTAAAAATTGCATAAAGAGAAGGACCTAGGAAGGGAAAGAAGAGATGGAATCAGCTCACAAAAAGGAGAACCAGCATGTCGGTCACGTCATCCATCTTTCAGTTATCAAGCAATATGTGAATAATTAAGTTTCATTCGAGATTTTTAAAACCATAATTTTCATGGAGGAAGACAGTTTGTGATTAGTCAAATACTATTTTAAGTAGTTATTTCTGAATATACCTTGATCCTAATTTGACCTTCATCTTATCATTATATGACGATGAATTTAATAACAAGAAATTTATGCTATATGCCATTTTCTATGTTAATATATGATCTTGAGCATATGTAGTGAAGTCTTGCAAAAACTATTGAAGAAGGCGACATTTAATATCAGCGCTTTAAATTTTTTGAGTTCTTGCCTCGATGTATCAGTCTCATGTCATAAATATCTCAACCGAGATACACTCATATTACAATGAAACATGTAACACACATGGGAGGCCATCCATAGGTAGAACGTTGAGGACAATTATTTGTATGAAGGATCTCCTCGTATTCATTGCATAAAAATACGCAGAACTTGAATACATATAGGATTTATGCCATTAGTAATTAATAATTAAGATAAAGGTTAATTTTTAAATATGAGCATCAAATAATCTTTTCTATTGGGGAAATTACAGAATAAAAAGAAGACATAAAATGATATGCTAGGGTGTGACTCGTGTTTTCATTTCTCATCTTCATTTGATTTCTATGTTCCCAAGAGGAAAGTTTTATTTTATGCTCATTTTAAAAACTAACCACTTATAGTTTGGAATCTAATGAATGGTAAACTACTTTATGGGTCATTCTCACATTTAATTAGGACTCTTAGGTCAAGGAAGGGTTCACTTATGAGTAGACTACATATACCTTACCTGTAGTCTAGCCCATGGGGCCCACTTAGATGTAAATTTCTCAGTGGAAAGAGGTTAGATTGAAAGGTCTCCTCATAGAAACAGAGCTGAGAAAGATCAGCCCCACCAGATTATCCTAGCCCTTGATTAAGAATCTTATAAGTTCAATGACATCTTAACCATAGATATTTTTTAGATTCAATCAAACGGCGAGTAAAGTTTTAGTGAGTGTAAAGTTTGGTATGAAGCAAGACCATGGGATGAAAAAGACTAACATAGGGGCTATATCGATAAAAGGTGGCTCAGGTGGGCCCCACAGTGCCGAAATGCACTTGATGTTACAGGGAGGGGACCATTAACTAGATCATGTTGTAATAAAAAAGCCAATGCATGAAGAACAGCTGATGGATACCAAAGGGATGAATCAGGGGGTCTGGATTCATGAATAAAGTTAATAGCTGGAATGAAGTGAGGAATTAATTTCACTAAACACTAAATACGTATAGGCTAATCTATTGGTTTGTGACTGAAATTTTAGTTTCTTTTGATTATCTTTGAAAGATTATTTTTTAAAAAATTAAAAAAATGAATTTTGTGAATCTTCATTATTAATTACTTGCAGAATGTTTTAGATGTAAGTAAACATAAAAAAAATATGAATCAAAGGATGTGAGAATAAAGTTTCAAAGCATTGTTGGTATTGGAACAAACTTTTAGAAAAACTGATTGATGTGAATTTAAAAATTCAATCTTTTAATACTGCAAGTGCATAACTGTCTTTTGAGACAGTGACAAGTACAGGTCGAACTCACAGGGAGCACTACTAAGTTAAAATTTAAAACTGTTAGAAACGGAGAGAGACTAAGAGAGAGAGGTATTTATAGAGAGAAGATAGAGCTTTCCAATTATTTCATTACCTATGTGTACAAATACAAGGGGAGAAGCCTATTCATAGGTAAAGTAACCTCATAAGAGATGAACCCTAGTTCTAACACTAACTCATTTTAAGTGGGCATCCACCTAAGATCGATAACTCATAACAAAATCTGATTATTTTTTTTATCAATGATAATGATAAGAGAGATAAAGAAAAAAAAAAAAAAAACAAACAATAACAAGATTGAGAAAATCTACATCCAAAGTGCAGAAATAAAATATGAGAAAATGCAGATCAGAATATCATAAATCCATTAAGTAGTCCACGATCATTCTATGCAATCCATAAAATAAATTTATACAAAAAAACCTTCAAATAAAAACAAATCAATGTTTATTATTCGGATAATTTGTCTATCAAAGAGCACAATTTTTTCACAATTTATTTAAGTTAAAGATCACCTTTACCTAATAAAATTATGAACTTCATTAAATATCACATATTAAACAAAGATAGATTATCAAAGAATTCAAATCTAAGAATAATCTATTAAGAAAAACATACATGATAAAGCATTGTTCAAATAAAAAAATTGAATAACAAAAGTTGTCAACGCAAGAGACAAAAACATCACATAGATTAATGATGGGAAACACTTAACTTCATCTGACTTGATCCAGGAATCTACTCCCATGGCAAAAGATGTGATTTTCATTGAGAACTTCAAGGCAATTACAATTTTCTCTCACACTCTTCTAACCTATGTTTTGGAACAGGGCTTCAGAATACCCAAAAATAACTCTAAATTCTATAAATTAGGAGGAAAAAAGAGAAATAGGAGAGAGTGAATAATTGACGTCAAGGTGGGTGTGAATCCATCGACACCTTTCTCTGCAAGATTTGAATATTATCTTCATTGATTAAGGTATATCTCTTATCTTTTCTGAGATTTGAATAAGGTGAAGAGCTTTAGAGAACCTCTGGATGGCTTGGCTAATCTCAGATGGGGACGCCCACAAGGGATGTACAACAATTGATTTATGAATGGTGTGGACTTTTAATTAACATCCCGTTTTAAAAATGAATATGAAAATCTCCAGGCCCATAACTTTGTCAATATAGCATTTATTTCATATTCTTGGGTTCATGAATATCTACTCTGAATAAGCTTTCTAACGGTAGGTAAAATTTCATCGATCTGACGGTCAGATTGAATAGATATGGCCATTTTAAAGATGAATTATTCTGAGAAAAATACGAGATTATACCAATTGAAATTTGATTTGCAAATTGGATTCTATCCCTGCACACTTTTATTTTTCGAAAGAAGATCAAATGTAGATGATGATTTAAACTCTTCTTCTTTTGTTTCAAGCTCAGAAGTTGTAACTATTTGAATTATCTATTAATAATATCAATCTGTAAACTACTGCAGACCTTGCCATGTGAGGCATTTCACTCTGTCAACCTTATTGGATGGGTCGGCCACCAGCAGGCTCCGTGCTGAAACGGGCCGTTCCTGGTGGGCCATGCCGTTGACCGAGCAGCGGGTCATTGATTGGGGTGGTCGGGCCGTGCCGAAAAGGGCTAGCCCGGTCCATTTGACATCTCTAGGACACATGGAACATGAAAGATGAGAGTCGGATCCCCTATTTACCGAAATAGGGGAATACTGTTTGAACCAATTCCCCACAATGCACCCAAACAAACACCATGTCATATTTTCCTTGTAGTGAAAAAAAAAAAAAAGAAAAAACACAACACACAACACACACACACACACAAAAGGGGTCCTTTCTTGTAAAAAAAAAAAAAATTTCTTCATGGGAGAAGGGTTTTCGGGTAGGCGTCCGCATTACGCGACTGAAGTCGAGGAAGAACTCGTCGGGGCAGAACTTCCGAAGGGCCGGAATCAAGTCGTCGGTGAGTCCTTGAGAGCCGGCGTTCGGATCTTGCGAGATTGGAGAACGACGCCTTGTTGGAGGTGGATTGGCCTCTCAAAGGAGGATCGACGAGGATTCTGTGACTCCGACAAGGGTCATCGCTCTCAACCTCTCTATGCCATACAACCGATTTGAAGGTTAAGCCCCCAAGCCCTTACCAAAATCACCGACGGACGCACCGGTACTGTATCATCTTTCATAGGAACACACAATGGCTTGATCCGGAGCCACTTCAAGTATCGTTCAACCCCTTTCTTTCTCAGCTCAATCCAGAGGCAGAAAAGCCCTCGACTAGAACCCATCTGGTTAATTTACCCATAACCCATTTTCGACATCGGATGTGGTAATTTTCCCTACACCTAGTAATGCGTTTTGGATTTAACCCAGAGCCCCATCTTGAAGTTTGTATAAAATTGTCCTCTCTTTTTCAAGTTGTGCAGTTCGGTATACATTTGATTGGAGTTTCATTAGGTGTGCTACTTTTTTATTTTTTTATTTTTATTTTTAATTTTTATTTTTTTGTGTTTTTTATCGCGTGATAGTTTCATTTGGGGCTGTGAAGAAATGATTCTCAATTCCCACATGATGCATTCTTCAAATTTTTGCTGACAAGGTCGTTCGGTTCGATCCAACAGTAAGTTGGAACTTCCACCATTTTAGGCTGTTCCCGGAGAAGACGATGGGATTTTTCTTCGTGGTATTTGGTAAGAAAACACCCTCTTATTTTTTTTTCTTTTTTTTCAATTCCTAGGAATTGAGAGTGGCATTGGCATTTTGTAAACAGGTGGGCATTTGGGATTGGGTCAAATAGTATTCCCGTCTATTTCGGTGAAACAGGGGATCTGGACTCGAAGATGGAACGCTTGATTCATGATTTTAGGACTTGGATAGCTGCAATGGAAGGAAGTAACATGACCTCGTGAGACAATAGGAAACACTCGTATAGCAATGGAAGGAAGGTTTGTTGTTCACACGCATCATATGTAATGCATGGTCTACTCACATGCACCTCATCGTCCCATACTCAAGGGATTTCAGGATTTCAACAGTCAATGTATGTTTTGGAATTATTTGTTAAATCGGAAGGTAACCCATGATTATGGGAACCTTTATCACAACATTGTAACTTTTTTTTTTTTTGTTGAGAAGAATCACAACCGTTGTAACTTTATATATATTATTACACAATCGACTCTCACATCTCACCTTTTGAGATCGAGATTTTTGTAAATGGGAAGGTAACCTGTGCGTTTTCCTAACCATGATTTTTAAATACAGAGTACCAAAATGCTGATAACCACAACTGACTGTTTCTAACCAAGATTTTTATTACTTAGTTCCAATGTAGAGACCCACAAATGAAAACAATATGTCCGCTTCTTGATTGATGTTTTGGATTCTTTCGTCTCTCTTTTCTATAAAAAATGCTTGACAAAAAATTTCAGACAAATAAAAGAATTTGTAAATCTTCATTAATAATCTTTCTTTTTCGTTATTTTTTAAATTAAATAGAATTATAAATATAACATGACATAAAAGTAGTGAGAGTGGAGTTCCAACAAACTTTGTACATTTATTTTTATAGAACCTATTAAAAGTTGGCAGTGGTGACGGCAAAGCTTCACGTACGAGACAACAATACTCGGTTTCAGCAGAAGTTTTAAAATCTCGTCCTTTACTTTAACAATCACCGTTATGTTGCATCTGCCATTTGATCCCTTTCTTTTTGTGTTTTTAGCAAAACAAACAATCATCATCATCAATTAAATAAAACAAA
>QPKB01000008.1:16580996-16669531 GCA_003546025.1 Camphora micrantha | reverse complement strand
GGAGAAATCATGAGGTGAGTGGAAAAAAACCCACAGCTCAAAATGAACGCACTAGTGTACGAGGCATCACAAATTTTATCTTGAAACGTGGTTGTTCGATGTAAAATGTAGTATTGGTTGTTGAAGAAAAAAAGCATATAATAGGGTCAACCGTGACAAACTCTCTGGTTTTTTTCATGTGGTGGGTAGAGATGTCAAATGGGTCATGCCGCTGCTGGGCCTGGCTCTCAGGCCTATTGGCACGATTGAGGCACGGCCCGACAGGCGACAGCCGCATGGCAAGTCAATTCTTTTGATTTTTTCTATGATCTACAAAAATTGTAAAAGTCTTGAAGGTAATTTTATTGAAAAACCTTCAAATAGAAAATATTCAAATGGTTCTCATCTTAGCGGAATAAGTCGAGTTTGACCGAACCACTTAAATCCATGTAGTATGCTCTTCTTTGTATATATCTTTTGAGTTTTTTTAAGTGTAAGACCTTTATTTTTTTTAGCCTAAAACACTAAGAACGACACGAAACGCATGACACAAACGGCACGGCACGATTCGCACAATTCAAGCCCAGGCATGGCATGGTTCATGTCGGGCCGAGCAGTCCGGTGCGGGCACGGCACGATTGACATCTCTAGCTGCTCGGACCTGGCACGATTGACATTTCTAGGTGTGGGTATTCCGGTCGTATTTTTGCTCGACAGAATTATTCTCTGGTTTCACACACAACCCCACAACATAGTGAACCAGGTCAGAGTGTGGTGGGTCTCTAAACACAAAATGTGTAGGTGATGACAATGGATAGAGTTTAAATTGGGACCCACCCCGACCCGCTCCTATTTAGTAGTGGGTTTGGTAGTGTGCCTCCACCCTTTTTTTTTAATCAGTACATGCCCTCGCTTTATATATATATATATATATATATATATATATAAAAGTTAAATTTCATACATGAAGGTTTTATTATTGCAGGTGGTTGTAACACTAACAAGTGACTTTTTCCTCGAAGTAATGGAATCAAATCTGTCCAAAACTGTCGAGGGACAGGTATGGTATGAGAACCATAAAACCTGCCATGAGCCATGGCAGATATGGGTCAGTGGAAATCCTAATGGGATCCAAAATCCGGCCCGGCCCCGCCCGACCCGACCCATTGCTATCCCCAACAATGTGGAGAGCAAACCTACCCTGCCAGTGAAATTACTTGTGAAAATAAAATTCCAATGGATTGGAAGGAGTACTTTTATTTTGACCGGCCAAATTTTTAATAGATGAAGTGATGCACCATGCACATAGACTTCTTCAAATCAGGATTCTCTATCAGGTCTATCACAGAGGACGTGGACTCCAGCAGCACTTAAGAGGCTTCTGCTACTCAATTGAATGCTCAGTATTACTCTTCCTGCTGGCATCAATGGTCTACTGCTCCCACACATCAATGACTACAATCACTGTCAATCCAAAAGTAATTACTGCATCAACACCTTTCCAGACACTGATAAACTACCTAATCCCTCCGGTCACCTTGAATGCCACTTCTCTCTCTTCCCCAATTTGGAGGGGCAAAGTGGGGAGGGTGTTCTGGAAAAGCCCTCTTTCTTCTTTCGTTTAACAAAGCCCCTGGGAAACTTCTACATCTATAATCATCCCTAAATTTTCAAAATATATCCAACTCGGGCCCTGCCCCTAGCCATGCATTGGAGGGACTTTTCGTTGTACTGAAGACACTGCCCTCTAATTTTATGGAAAGCCAACTAAATCTAACCCAGAAAAGAACTTATATGTTGCATATCCAGGTTGTTTAAGTCAGTGGTAACTGTTACCAAAATTTAAGGCTAAAATGGACCAAACTTTAAAATGAAAAGTTTTATGCGAAATCTGCAATTTCAACCGAAATGGTACAAAATTAATAACTATGGGGGTGAAGGTGATATCTGAAAAGGTCTAAAGAAGGTGACTTTGGGTGGAATGACTGGTTTAGAATACCCAGCTTACCTTTGCCTCTCTTCTTTTACTAGAGTTTTTTATTTTATAAGAATTTAATATGATGAAAATTGATAGACTCGGTTTGTAATGGCTTGTCCCTGACATTTGCAAGAAGAAAAAGAGGGAAAGAGAGTCTTTGTCTATAGGATGACATTTTCAATGCCTCTTCGTTATCTCGGTCTAGAGGTTTTCTTAAGCAAGTGTACGCAGTTGTTCGTCATTTATACATGAGTCTGGATCCTCGGAGGCTTTACCTATGATGACTCTAAGTGGACCTATCACGATCTACCATGTCAACACAGATAGCCTGTCATGCAGGCGGGGCCACTACCCTATGCCAGGGTAGGGGCTGCCAATAGTGATGTGATAGACCCCCACAAATAGTGCCAATAGTGATGTGATAGACCCTTACCAATATTGATGTGATAGATCCTGATTGTTCCACTCACGATCACGATCACCAAGGAAAAAGCCTAAGGCGATCTCCAATTCTTTATACGAGAAACATGAAAACATAATTCACATGGAAATGCTATCGACACATAAATACGTATCATTGTGTTTATTTGTGAGCACCGTGTTCACATGAGTAAATAATGCCTGGACATAAAGAGAAAGATCAAAGACAAGACTCGTGTCAGATTTTATATAATTAAGTGGGCTTCAAGACCCCAAAACTTTTCTCTAGAGGAAATAGTGGGTCTCAAAAACAATGAACAATTCAAATCATAAATTACGACCCACAAAAGTGCAAGAAATTAGTAAGTAGGATTAAATCAATTTTTTGCTTTTTACATCAAGATCCATGAGGTTCTAAGAAATAAAAATTCATGCATTGGAGTATATCATATCTACGAGACTATTGGACTAGTTGAATTGATCTTCTGCGTTAACTGGGATCCCAGTTTGGGGGTTCAAAGGCAGTTGAACTTTATAATGGGCTTGGGGCTGAAAAAAAAAAAAAAAAAAAAAAAAGATGGACATATTTAATGTGACTTAAAACTGGTGATTTAGATTTTCCCTATGGCCACCATATTAGTTATGGATAATGGATAACCCCGCCTTGTGATGGAAGTTGAGAAAATTATCCATACATTCTTACGCAGGTACTTTTTTGTTTTTGCAAAATCACAAAAATTTTAATTGGATTATACAATAACCAATAAAAGTGTATAATTATTTCACTGTGTTTTTATAGGATATCATAAAAAGACAGAAAAAAAACCAGTACTGACAATGTCTGAAAAAACTCTCTCAACATTAGTCATGGATAACCACATCTTGTTTTTGTCATGGATAACCTACTAAAAAAGAAGAGTAGGGATCGAATCATAAATAAACAAAAGGTTAAAAGTATAAAATGATTAAACAGTCTTGATGTATCAGAGTTGCTGGAGATTACCATCCTAACAGCAATACTTCAATAAATAGCAGAATGTAGAAGTATAACAACCATGTCTACCACGTGATGTAGCTATGGTTACCACGTGAATTAGCGCGTTGGCTATATCAGAATTTATAAGAGCATCGAAAAGGCTCTCAGCGTTTAACACCTGACCTTGGGTTGTCCCACAAACACCATACCACTCATCCAATCTAAAAAATAAAATAAAAATCAAAGGCCAAATAAATGAGGATCAGTGTCAATACCAGGGTTTGGTTGGTGTGTGTCTGATCGAGCGATTTGATTGATCCTAAGTGGGCCAAAGAGGGTGGATGGGAGAATTTACCACTACCAAAACTTCATTTTTAGTGAACCCAACAATAACACCACCAGCCCCACCTAGTGTGTGGCACAGCTGGATTGTCAGTCACCATAACAGAGGGACTTTATGATTTCTAGATAAATGATCCCCAACCATTAATCCAAATGGACCCAATAACTTAACGGCTAATTGAATAGATGTTAAAATGGGTCTCAAATGAAGATATCAGCTAATTGAAGTTGAGAAGGTACAGATGAAGGGTCTAGATTGATCACAGCTGGGCCACAAAAGCATAAATTGGACTTTACATGGAGAATTTAGTCTTTATTTATGTATGCAAAACTCTAAGCAACATCAGACCATCCATATGCAAAAACTCATCCAAAATACAACACATAATACTACTACCATCTTCTTACTACATATAATATATATATTAAATACCAACAACAACAGATAGATACTAGAAATACCTAAACGCTACCCGGTTTCCTTCTACCGGAAAACCGCCCATCTTCTAACAGTAGGCGACGCACTTCTTCTTACAATCCATGGTGCAGCCTCCTCCACCACCCCCTCCGCCGTAGTTCTTGCCGGACCGGCTGTACGAGGAGAAGCACTTCTCCGGACACGTCAGCTTCTTGTTGTAGCACGGCCCTTGCTCAGTGCAGGTCACCGTCGGCCGAACGACCCCTCCTCTCGAGTACCCGCCTGAGGGGCCCCCGTATCCGGCGCCGTACCCGCCGCCGATGATCCCGTTGCCCAAGCCGGGTATGGTACCGACCCCCGGTATGTTGAAGCCGCCGCCTGGTCCATAGTTGCCACCTCCGGTGGCGCCCTTTGACTTCTTCTTCAGCTCGGCGGAGAAGGTCGAGGCGGAGTCAAGGTGGGCGGAGTCGGAGGCGGAAACTGCTGTGAGAAGCAAAACCGCTATGAGAAAGCCAGTGGTTGTATTCATGTCTGGTTTTTGGTTTGAGAGGAAACGAGTGAGGAATGAGAATGAGTTCAGGTCCTGAGGAGGGTATTAAATAGGAAGGAAGTGAGGAGAATGGAGGGGGAAAAAGGCAATAAAGGTTGTGGAGTTGGAAGACAGTTGAGGCCTCTATGACATGCCATTAGGTCAAAAGCATTTATTGTGAAGGTCATGTTTGTGGGATGTGGATGGTGAAGATGTTTTATAATTTGGGTTGGGCCAAATCCAAACCCGAACCCGCATCTCCTCGCTCGGCCGAGAGGGGATTTTGGATTAGGGTTGATAGAGTTTTGAGTGTCCCGTTTGTTTGCATTAAGATGGTCGAATAATTAGAATTTATGTCATAAGTAGTTAAAAATAATAATAAAAGTATCAATATTGAACCTTTAGATTCTATCTCTACTTAAAAGAAAACGTTATTTTAATGGTCATATTTTAAAATTTACCTTTGATTTTCATTTTAAACATTTATGAAAAAAATCCAATGAGTTCTAATGCAAGCAAACAAGCACTTAAAGTTGATCATGACTATTTGAAGTAGGATCAGTTTTGAGCTTTAGTTATAAGAATTGGGATCCATGTATTTAATAAAAATATAAAACTGGATTGTCTATGAAATATATATATATATATATATATATATATGAGCAAGGCTCTCCTAAGCTCAAGCTTAGGAGAAAATTTCGTAAGCTCATGCTTGTGGGGCCCATTTTTGATCCATCCAAATGAACCAAATACATGACCCCCCTCAATTGCACATGTTCACCAACTTTCGGTAAAATCCGAAATTACTAGACCGTTGGATCGACTATGTATTGATCCAAATGAACTATTGACCATTAAACTTTTGGGCTCATATGGAGATGATAGAAATCACGGTTGAGGCTGATTTTTTGTACAAAGGAGGATCTCAGGGAGTCCTTGAAATCCCCACTATTTCCTGAAGAAACATCTGCATACAATGTCTCAGAAGTACACATGTGTTCTAAGTTTAAGATATTTTGTGTGTCAAATCAAAGCAAAATATTTTGGACAGATGACCCCCAACTCAAAAAAACAAGAGTCCTTAACTAGAATTCAAATCGGATATGTCTAGGTTTTATTTCAGTAAGATAACGGTTTGGGTTTACCTGCATAGTATTTAGATTGGGCCTGAGATAAGTCACTTGCGTACCTTTCTTTTGAATCCATAGCAGTGATGATTTTAGCCAATGAAGGACCACAAGTTGAGTTTCATTGGCGTCATCATCAAGTGGAGGGACTTGTTCCGCAACAGCATCCATTTGGATTCCATCTAAGTCAATGACTGTCATCTCTATTTCCAACCTTTATTTATCTAAATGTTTAAAGTGGATGGAAGTTTGAAAAATAAGAGCTTTTGGCACATGATTGTACTCTCTACCCACTTTCGACAAGTATAGTTAAATCCACTTAAAATGAAAGGCCCTATTTTTTGGCCGGTGAAAATAAGAGCTATAGCGTTTCTTTTTTAAAGGCTCAATTTTATATGGCTCTATTGGAATATGAGTAGAAATACCAAACAAGGCCAAAAGTAGTAATTTCTTACCATCTAATCTAATACAATAAAATGGACACCCGTAATGATAGATTGAGTGTTGGTCATCATTTTTATTGTTATCCATATGGATATAGATCATTGGAGGGTTTTTTTTTTTTTTTTTTTATAAGATGCCTAATCAACAAAGTACTCCTTCGACTTGGTGGGCTGATTTTTCTCCAATTCTTTTTTTCTTTGATGACGTGGGTATCCACGAGGTCTTTAACCAAACCGGACTAATCTTCCATGTGGCACCCCGCTAAACACACATAAATGTTATTTAATTTGAACACAAGACATGCGAATATGCGATCCAAAACCATTGTCTTATGCCACTCCAACTCCCAATTAAGTGGGTAATTTCTCTCTAACTTTGTTACATGAAAACTGGTGAATAAATGGCTAAAAAGAATCCAAATTGATTGTATAGATAAACTTTTCCCATCTTATTAACCGTAGATAAGTATGACTATGCATGCATATGCACGAGACACCCTCGAAAGTGTTGGTTGCTTTAATTATACAACTTAAATTGTTTTGAATATGACCAATTAACTACCAAGTACTACCAAACTCAATTTATAAATTCTTTTTAGGTACCGTGACTCAAACTAAGAACCTTAGCTGGCCAAATCTATGGGAGAAGTTCTGGACCAATCTTAGTGAAGCACATCTAGCATGCTAATTCCAGGATCAAAGGAGAGGCCCTGTCTTAATGAGATTTTTTATTTTTTATTTTTTTTTCCTCAGCCAATGGAGTTGGTACCTAAGAGAGCTTACATCATGGGAAGAGAAGCCCACATACTTAGAAAGAGTGGCATAGCTTGGGATCAATCTAGGGATGTCAACGAATATCCAATTCTATAATTATCAAGAGATTCCAACCCGTTAAAACTGAGTTTGGACATGTTTTAGGTTTTGATTCATAAATGGATCTAGGTTCGAGTTCATAACATACTTTATTACCCGATTGATAAATGAGTCCGGTTCCGAATCTTTACAAATCTAGACCCATGGACCTGAGACTTGATGCACGAATCTTTATTATTGTAAATTATAACTCAAAACTAACTTTAATTGATCGTTTCTTGGTAGTCTTGATACACTTTTATAAGTCAAATGATACCCTTATTTTAAGCAACAAAATTTATAACAAAAGAAAGAAAGAAGTCAAAACTGATTTTGGAACTGGGTCTCAGTCATCTAGCTAGTCGGAACCAAATCCGAGTTATCTTGTCAAAACTGAGTCTGAAACTAATAAAATAAGGTTCAAGTCAGAATCCAATTCGAAACTAGAACCATCATTTATAAATCATTCCGCTTCCAGGTCTAGTATGGTTCCACCTGGAACCAACCCATTTACATCCTTAGATCCAATCCTTGGATGGCTAAGTGAGATGTGGGGTTGCCAATCAACTGGGCAGCCCCTTGTTCTCTATCTTAATGAGTTGATGTGGACTAAGATTAGGATAAATATAATTCAGACCACATCTTATTTCTTGTTTTTGGGAATATAAAGCTTAACAATCCTATAGGAGTAGTTTTTTCTTTGAATCCATATCTGATGAGTCTTACGCCGGTGCCTGTGGCTAACCGCGGGGGAAAGATAGGAAAGTGACCTATTTATTTTTAGTCTTCTTCGTTTTTTAACCATCCATTTATTTTAGGTGTAGGGGGCTGATTGTTGGTCTTGTTTGTGATGTCCTTTTCTCTTATTCGGTGTCTACTTATCTTCTTTTGTTGTCTTTTGCTTGCTGTTTGAATGAAAAGCTCTTTTATTTAAAAAAAGTAAAAAATCAATGATCTATCTAATTGTGACTTTATTTGTTGTCTAGAGAATCCATGTGACACGTGATGGTTAACTCATGATAAATGGGAAGTCATTTAGTCAAGCCATCTAGACAATTGCAGACATGTGGTGGATGGGCAGATGAAAAGAGTATGATGCTTAATTACATATGAAATAAATTTTAGGTTGATTTGTAGTCATCTCCATTGAATCAAAGAGGATTCAAAGCAAATCATTGGACCAACTGTTGGTAGCCTTTTGTTGAGATTGTATATAATCATCAAGAGAAGGTTACTGTTTGTTCTTAGGCAGACCTTGCACATATGCATGGCCCTTCTTCTCTGAACACAAACATGAAAACATACATATTTCTCTTTCTTCTTTTTTCGTTTTTTTATGGGTAACAAAAAATTTCATTAAAAAAAGACAAATAAAATGAAGAATCACCCAACCACAATTGAAAGGGGTAAGAAATGGCATATACAGGAGTGCTATACCCAAGCTAAGGAAAAGAAGAAAAGGCAACAAAAAGAAAGAGTAGATAAAGCCATAAAGGGACAAGCAAGAAACCCATGGGATCTAACCACCCCTTGCTTAGCCAATGAATCACTAAAATAGTTAGTTGACTGCCCATGGTGAACACATACACATACACATACACATACAAGGTACGCTATGGGTGCTTAAGCGTTTTTCTTAACACATCCCTCTTGAGTGAAGCTAGCTGGTGCGTGACGAATATGGGAGACATGCATAACATAAATGGAGAGTTTTTGTTATAGATGAGGTGAATATGTGAGGTCAGGCAAATGAAATGGGAATAATGTCTTCTGAATGGAGGGCAAGCGATGGTTGACTAATAATATTTTATATATTTTTTTATTATTCTTAACCATTTACAATACAATCTCTTTCAAAAATTTTTGTAGTACTCACAGAAAAATTGTTAATTTGAAAATACTTCAATATTTCCTTATACTTTGTTTTTCTAAACTTTGCGAGGATACTAATTCTCCAAATGTTATGTTTCATCCAACAAGATTTACAAATGCTCAAGTACAACTTAATACTTCGTAAGCTAGGATTTCGAAAATTTTTAAGTGGCAATTTAGAGGATAGGCCTTTTGAGACTCATTAATCAAATAAAGAAATCCAAATTAATGCCTCAAGAAATCCAAATTAATGAAATGCATACTATTAAAAATGAAGCCAATTGTCAAAAATCGCAGCATCCTCCTGTTTTATCTAAATAGAAATTAGTCCCACCATAAGATGATGCATAATATCACATACTAATCATATGTTAGATCATACAATGAAATGAATTCCTATTAGAATCCACTCATAAAAGAGGAGGTCATTCATTTTGAACAGTTCAAAATTTCAATTAATAAACTCTAGTATAGAGTTTTACTCTCCTAACTCGTTTTGAGCGGGGCACTGAGATGGACCAAACTCAATGAAAACTTATTACGAAAAAATTCATAGTAAGCAATATCTGAAATAATATTCAATTTGGATTATCATCTCCAAATCCAGAGCTAGTACATAAACAGATTGTGCTGAAAAATTAAAAAGTGAGCTATCCAGAAAAATTCACAGCCTCAAATATGTGTCCTGTGAACCGTGATATCTGTAGTTCTGCCCATTAATTTGAGCATTTGTTTCTCTGCTCCTGCATAAATTTATACAAAGAGTGGCCCACTTACTTTATTAATTTAAATGATCACACATTGGTATCTTGCTGAATGGACATGAAGTTACATCTGGTGCACATTAAATGGAGAGACCCATATCCATATAGATCAGGTGCTAATAAATGTGTCCCATCTTCAGACGTGGGTCTTGTCTCAAGGAGAGAGAATCTGTCCCTAATAAGGGGAGAAACATACAGATGGATTCTGGATACTCATAACCAAAGTCCAATTTGAGTTTAAGAATACCACGTGATCGCTGCAGGCATGGGGCGGTTTAAAGGGCGGTGTCTGTCTTACCATCCAGTAGATTTTGGATTGATTTTAGAATCTGGATACTCTGAATCTCTCTCGCTTAGGCAGGTTTTGTCAAATGTTTTGTTTTTCTTCTTCTTCTTCTTTTTTTTTTTTTTTTTTTTTTTTTTTTTTTTTTTTTTTTTTTTTTTTTTTTTTTTACACCTAGCCACGGGGCCGGGACCCTCTTTCAAGTGAGGGCAATAGACTTCTGATGAGGCAATCGAGAGAGACCTCGGTTGAGAGAAGTAGACTTTGGATAAGATAAGAGAGTTCTTGGATGAGGAGAGAGACCTCGGTTGAGAGAAGTAGACCTTGGATAGGATAAGAGACTTCTTGGATGAGGAAAGGTGATATGTCTGTGTTCTAACTTGGATAGCCAAGTGAAAAAAGATGCTTCTTGGCTCTTACTACTCAGGTAAGAGTCCGTTCTCTTTGTTTTCTCAAATGTTGTTTTTTCATTTTGATTCTTTTGAAAGCACGCTTCCTGAAAATGTTTGTTTTTTTTTTTTTTTTGGGTATTTTTTTACTAGGTTACCGTTAGTCATTGATTTTTGTATCTGGTCACAAAAGTAAAAACATCTTCCCAAAAGTTTTCCGTATGGCTCCATTTTAGCAATATTGCAAAACTTTATTGTGTAATTTGCAAAAAAAATAATAATAATAAATAATGAGATATCACATAATATTGTAACTTTTTCTTTATATCTCAATGCCCATTTTCAATAATCCAATAAGATTTTGCAATATCACAAAAATTGAGCAATATGGAGAATGCTTGAGGAAATATCTCAACTTTTGTCATTAGGCATAGAAATCTGATATCTAATGGTGACCGAACAAAAAAAGTTCCCTTCTCTTTTCTTAAAAAAAAAAAAAAAAAAAAAAAAAAAAAACTTTCTTTGGCTAAGACCACAAGTAAAGAAGCAAAAGAAACTTGTATTTCTCCCTGGGGTCTACACAAAAAGAGAAATCTAGGAATTAACCGTGCAAACATTTGTTCTCAACGCGCTTCCTGGGTTATGGGTATAGAACTCCAAGCAGGGCTCATTTATTTGAATTGAATTGCTAAAAATATGAATCCCCTCACCTTTATATGATATCTTTAAATCTTAACTAAACAAGAGTTAGCTTGACTATAAAATTGAATATATGATTAAATACATTTTCAAATGCATTTACTCACATGATAAAGAGTATATGGGGAAATCCCTCATTCAAATAAAATTTTAACATCATCTTCTCCACACAATTACACACCGAACAAATCTGTAATGAGTTTGAAAAAAACATGTTTTGAGCAAAACCCAACTCCCAGGTGGATAAAGATCAAACACACCACTTTTTCTTTCACACGTACCCTAAGTTAATAACAGTACTTGTACTAAATGAGTTTTGTTTATATTTTTAGTAATAAGAAAAAGTAACTATATATTATATGACAGGTTGAATCCTCATTTAAACCCGACCCATTGCTAACCCCAACTCCTAACCTCTTTAATTACCTATAAAGAAAACTCCTTATCAAATGACGGTCGGCCCATACATTCTTCACATGATCAAATTCAACCTATCTGTACTCCTGCAGGCCAAATTTGGTATTACCTACCTAAACCTTTCCATGGTTGGTTGGTTGGGTCCATTTATGTGTCAAAGTTGGTGCAAGTATCAAGTATGATAAAAGAGAATGAGTAGTCTCTTTTATGTTTGTCCGATTCATTCAATTTGTCAATTCTCTGACTTGCAAAATTAAGTTGACAACTTAAAAAAGAGTTTTAATAAGGTTCTAAACTATTTCACAACCAAGGGAAAAAAACAGGGAGATCTGTTTTTTTAGAGATTGCCACCAATAAATAGAATTTCTTTTAGAAACCAAACTAATAATAATAATAATAATAAAAGTTGAGGCGGCCAGGTGGCAAAAGACGGCAACCCTATTAAAAACTCACATCAGTCGTTCACATAAAAATGGCCAATCATTGTCCATAAGCTGTAGCTTAGCTCTTAAAAAAAACTGAGAGAAAAGAAATAAAAAAGAAACTTGTTGCTTAGTGCTTTTCTCAAAAAAAAAGGTTGCTGTTTTCTAGCTTATAAGGTCGGTGAATATAAATTAGAAGTGCATGAGTTGGAGTCCTATCGTAGAAAAGGAAAAAATCAATCAATGAAAGAATTGAACTGGAGGTCGGTGAGAATCATTTCTTGTCATTATGTTTTTAGTTTTTGTCCGTTGATAGGAAGCTCTAAACGGAGATGGGCATGGCAAATTTGAAGATTGATTTGGGATCACCTTTCAGGCCAAAATCTCATCATTTAGGCAAGCAAAATTTTAGTTTATTTTTTTTAATCTCGGGTTCTTTAGTTTGATTGAAGTTTATACGTTACTTGAGTCATTTTAGAAGTTTGTTACCTATTTTCTTGTAGTCATTGTTACTAACATTATTGGACTTGAATCTTTTTACTCCTTTACAAGGAATTCAAACTCACACACCCACGTATCCAACAAGTCTTTGAAGTGTCAGCAAGCGACAACATGAAATTCAAAACAATCAGTCCTATTTTACTTCTCAAATAGGTAAGATTTTTTTCCGTAGCTATTACTTGTGAGGAATTGTAAACTACCTTAGTCTTAAACGAACTTAATCTATCAGCCTAGGGGTCACATCGAGGTACTCCATAACTCCATTTTTTTGGAGAGCTCCGCTTGTAAGTGTTGCTTTTCACCAGAGCACTCCCGAGTGCTCTGTGCTCTGCCACATGACACTTTTAAGGTGAGCTGGGACGCCCTTTACCACTGTGTTATCCCATGTTTCATACATATGCGCGTGAAATTCGTTCTTATCTTCTTGCGTGACCTTGTAACTGACCAAAATTATTGCATCTTTCCGACATCCGGATTATTGAAAAAACCCAACTATATGTGTGCCATTTTTTGCTGGGAACAGGTATAGACTGACCAGGGGAACTCCCTCTCATGCAAATTTCTCTACAACAACAATGACTTTTTATGATATTTAGAATTAGGGTAAGATGGTTTGGGTTGGAACAGTCCTCTGCTATATCCAAGAGCAGATAAATCATTTGGAAAGAAAAAGTTGAAGCGGGCTTTGGTATGTAAGCAAGGCTTAGGTAAAAGAAGTCTTTTTTCTTTTTTTTTTTTTTGAAGTCTTGATGGACCACCAAAAACATGGAATTCAATGAATGAGAGGAGATGAAAATGGCTTCCCCAGTGGTTTCAATTTTGTGGATACGTATTGCTTGTTGGATGATTTTGAATTATCATATATGATGAAAAGTTCCAATAACATGGATATATAACAAAACCCTCATATACAGGTAAGGTCACTCTTGGCAAAGAAATGAGAGAAGATTTTTACTTTCTACAAAGCCGTGAAAACCAAGTTCGATACTTGTAAATCCCAAAAGGATTTACTATCATGGGTGCCTTTATGCCCTATTTGTATTAAAGTGGAGGAATAAGTAAGCCATGCTCTTTTCAAATGTGACTACGCCAAAGCAGTTTGGTTTGTGTCTCATTGTAGCCTATTGACCCATAATCATGAATGTTCTTAACTGGTGGTGTCGTTATTTTTTGGTAACCCAGTAAAGGGACTAAGACGACACAACTCACACATGCAAGGAGGATGAAACTCACACATGTAATAAGACATAGACACAACTCACACATATGAGGTGATGGAAACTCATACATGTGAGGAGACATAAACACAATTCACACATGTGAGGATATAAGACTCACTCACATATGCAAAGAGGGAAAAGGCAAGGTTCCAACCTAAGACCTCCCAACGAGAGCTAGGACTCCTTACCACTAAGGTAAGGAGCCGTTCTCAACTTGTGGCTATGTTATTGTAAGCATGACCAATCAATTTCTACACTTGACGGTGACCATTCTAAAAGGTGGATTTTAGCGACTCGATGGTCTCTATGGAAGGGAAGGAATGAATTTTGATCTCTTTAAGGGAGTTACTCTAAACCCCACAACTATCATTCATTCTATTGATAGGCTCCTTGAAGGAGATACCTCTCTTGTGAAAGATGTCAATGAAAGAAAGATGAAAAATATTGCTAATCCCCTAGTGATTCCTAATTAGAGTGATGTCATAGTTTTCTCAAATGCTGTATGTAGGACAGTTGATGGCAAAGCATCCTTTGGTTTCATTTTGAACTCAAAAAGAAATATTGTGTGTGAAGGAGCTATTTAAAGACCAAAGGTTTTCTCTTCCAAGGAGGCAGAAGCGAGGGTGATTCTCCTTGCTTTGATCAAGGTGAAAGAAAGCTTTCTCAGTGCTTGCATTTTGTCGGATGCCAAAGAGGTGATTCCAACTCTAAATGGAGTAATGACTGGACTATAAACTCAATTGTTTTGGACATTAAATCCATAGCTTCTAATTCTGAACGTATCAACTTTATATTTATCCATAGGTCTTTGAATGATGCTGCTCATTTATTGGCAAAAATGAGCTACTCCCTTAACCAAAACTTCTTTTGATTAGAAGGGGTCAAGGGAGGGGGTTTCTTCGATGTTATGATTTGTGGGTGATCTTGGGGGTTGTTTGTTGTCTTTGTTTTTGCTAATAAATCCCCTTTTACCCAAAAAAAAAAAAAATCCCAAAAGGATTTGTACCAATGGTAGCCCTCATTTCTAAATGACTTTCAAATCCAACCTACGTGGAAATCTCCAATTTTGTAGATTTGCATACTTAAACTAATTTTTTGAATTATATATATCCATCAATATGCACCAATATTCATATTGATATGAAATCCTCAGTCATATAAATTTTCAATGAGGAATCCTCGTTCGAAGGCAGTGAGGAGTTCTTAAATTTGTAGATTCCTCATGAATTCCTCTTCTATTACCAATGGATCTCTTAGGGGTTAAGGTTAATCTTTAATTTGCATCCTTCAATATCATGATTTGTAGTGTAATAGTGTTACATTTGGGTTTCCCTTTTATCTTTTTTCCCTCTATTTACATGCATTTAATTGCTATATTTTGTATTTCTTTTGAGTTTTAAATTATGCTTTAGAGATTGGCTAGTATTAACCAATATTAATATAGACTACTGTTTTTTTTTTTTTTAATCCTATGAGGCAATTGTAGAGGCAGGGCAATCATTGAGTTGCATGATGAAAAACATCCTATGAGGCAATTGTAGAGGCAGGGCAATCATTGAGTTGGATGATGAAAAAAGTGTAATTGAGGACCAAGAAACCCAATACCGAACCACAGTATATAGGGTAGATTGTGGGTTTGGAAAATGTTTAAATGGGCCCATGAGAAAACTTGATCCTCACTAAACGGATCAGGTTTGGGTTAACCCTCTCGACCCACATAATTTGCTCAACCTATTTAAATAGGTTGGGTCAAGGTCACCTACATATCTAAATCCATTTAAACAATTTAGTGGTTTAATCTTTTAGCATTTATAATAGTCTATTCTCTAGGGAATATGCTGAGCTTGTGTTGGGTCTTTTTTGTTTTTTTTTTTTTTTTTTGCCTGCAACAGTACTCAAATATAGTCTTAATAGTCAAGATGGGTTGGATTTGAACCATGATTCTATATGTTCCGTGGGGTTAAATGGGTTGACTCACATTGAATGTGGGTTATGCGCATCGTTCAGATCGACCAGCCGAGGTTCGAAGTAAAACATGTAAGAGCACAACATTGTGTATGTACTCGAGTTGATTTTGATTTCCCCAATTTGATGTTATCAGCTCAATAACTACGTAAATCCTAGTTTTATTTCAATCTAATATTATTTCTAGCATCTACATTTTCTTCATGATCGGATAGGCAAAAAAAGAAAGAAAAAGGAAGAAAAATCCCTCAAAAGCAATTTAGTCCTACTTCTTACGGTGCCGTTCCTATTTCTCACCTTGGCGGATTGCCCCGCATGAACATATTTACACTAGGAATTGCTACCCATTTAACCGTTGATTTCACAAAAAAGGTAGAATTCATTAACCATGATTCTCACACAAGGTAGAATTCTTGCATGCTCATTTATACTTGAGCATCTCAAAGTTTATAAAAAAGACAAAAAGGGTGGAATTCGTGAGTTCCCAAAGGTCATTGGAGACCTTTCAAGTAACTGAGATTTTGAAATGCTTGTGAAGAAATGTAGCATTTACAATTGCGAAGGACAAAATATCACATTATATCCAAAAACTCCCAACATAATAAATTCATGTTAGGAACTCTAATAAAGAAACATGCTCTAAAGTGCAAAAGAGTATTCATGTATTTCACCGTATTTGAGAATTTTAAAATTCTTCTAGAGGAATTTACGGCATAGGGCCCTATAGGACCCTATACCACTTCAGAGGTGCCGTATTCACCATGGACACGAATGTAGTTCCCTGAGTGTGTTTTCGTATTTCTTTTTGTCGTTTAGTGGTATGGTCGATATCGACCATATAACTGAAATGCATTTTTCCCTGTATGGTCGATATCGACCATATAACTGAAATGCATTTTTCCCTGTATGGTCGATATCGACCATATAACTGAAAGGCATTTTTCCCTACATGATCGATATCGACCATATCGCGGAATAACAAAAAAAAAAAAAAAAAGACGAAATGGGTTTTCTTCTTTGGTTGCTGGTGTTGTTCCATGGCCAGGTGGGTTTGTTCAAAATGAGAATCTATACCCAGGTGGGTCTATTCCAAATGGAGTTGAATGTGGATTTTCTCAACAAACTCATCAAGATATTAGTACTGAGATTACATACTCTGATGGGTTTGGTTCTGATTTTGATTTTCATCCTCCATCCCCACTACGATGGGCGGCCGGAATATGTTTGGCTGTTCAATAGCCAATTCCCTTTCGGTTCATTTGGGTATGCTGGGAAGATGAAGAGATGAACTTTGGAATTCAGTTACAGAGAAATTCAGCAAGAAGCTTTCGGGTTGGAAAGGTGCCCGCCCTATTAGGTCAAGCTGGTCAGGTCTTTTTTTTTTAATGAAATCCACTCTTCAAAGCTTGTTATAAATAAATGTCCATTTATAAATAAATGTTGGGGAAGTTGGGCTTGCTGATTGATCCCTATGAGTTTCCAGACGTGGACCGCCGGGAAGGATTGATGGGAGCAAGCAGCTATTTGTATCATGAAACCAGGTGGCAATATTAAACAATTCCCGGATACGATTAGATATTATTTCATTCATCGATTGAGGGACGACGAAACTGAAAAGGCCACCTCCCTTCTTCTCTCTCCTCAATAGTCGCTGATCAGTCTATAGGCTATGATCCTATTGCCCACCCCAAAGCAATCAGTTTTAGAACTTTTAAGTCACGTAACGGAATGTGATGCAAACGTAACCGCTCTCCCATCCACCCACCAGTAGAATGGAAAGCGGGATAGGGACGGATTTCTTGATGCTTCTGCTACCGACGCCAGACATAATTGATTGGCAGGCTGAACTGGACGGACTGATTGAACTGGAGGGGACGACCCCACGAAAGGAGGGAAATATCGGACATCGGACAAATAGGAGGATTTTTCAGCTGCTTGCAAGAACAGGAATAGCTGAAAATGAGCAAATCGGCTCTTAAAGATTTGACTGGAGGACTAGAGGAATCCGGTAAAGAAAGGGAAGGTGGGACAGGACCGCATAAACTACTCCGATCTCAACTCATCTCGAAGAGAAGTAGGACAGGAATTCTGGGGACATAAAGGATTATCCGCATAATGGTCGATATCGACCATTTTTATGGTCGATATCAATCATTCGCTAAACGACAAAAAAAAATACAAAATCGTACTTTGAGGACCTTATCCATAAATACTTTGCTTTTAGGATTTCAATAGTGGTATGGAGTCCTTAGGGGTCCTACGCCGTAAATTTCTCATTCTTCTAATAGAAATTCCATGAATTCCGGTTTAAAAAAAAAAAAAACTATTCAAAGTTGAATGATGGAACACACATTTTGAAAATCTGAAGCCCTTCAAATCAATATCCATACTGATGACCTTCAAATTCTACTCTAATAAGTAATATGATTAATATACCTGATGCATCATTAATCATATTTATTAATCGTGTGCTCGCTCCTCGGACAACGTTCTCTCAAACTCAAGTTCAAGTAGTCAAGATGTCGATGACATTTGATAGGCAGCAGTAGCACGACAAGAAAACGCGGAGTACGAATTGAAGCGTGGGCCACTGCTCCATTTCTGTCGTTTCTACTGTATTTAATGCTATGTGAGTATGTATGGATCCCACCCACTACACACTCCACCATCTTACTTACATCATCATCATTTATTACTTATTAATTATTATATGCTACTCACCGAGGAGTCAAAGATACATTACATTGAACTTTTATCTTATCCCATGTAAAAATATAAGCATCTTTCTAGGAGAGATATTTCGATTTTAAATAGGTGAGAAAAAAACATGAATTTTTTTTTTTTTTTTTTTTTTTCGGGGGTTTTCTTGTTCAGGTGTAGTATATTTGATGAATTTTATTGTAGATGAGCTACGGGTGAGGTGGTACGGGGAGTAACCCACCTTTAGTGAGGGGAGTTTTCACCTCTGGTGAGGAAAGGTAGACAGCCTCACTATACCACCTCCATTGCAGACAGACACATGACCAAAGAAAAAGAGATTGCTTTCAGAAAAGGAAAAAATGGATTTCTAAATCTTACAAGAGAAATGCTAGAAAGACTAAGGGGCACGTTTTACATTGTTCTCGTGTTATTTCTAATTTTGTACTTGGATAAGATTGTATTGAGATCAAGTTGTGCTGAGGCTAGACTTTGTAGAATTTATTTGACAACATTATATTAAATTACTCTGCTGAGAA
This sequence comes from Camphora micrantha, assembly GCA_003546025.1. NCBI lineage: Eukaryota > Viridiplantae > Streptophyta > Magnoliopsida > Laurales > Lauraceae > Camphora > Camphora micrantha. The sequence continues at coordinate 16,650,699 of QPKB01000008.1, read as the reverse complement.
TAGGTTGTTTAGAAACCACAGAATAAAAGCCCGAGAATCATAGGACTTATTTTTTGTAGCACTCTAAATATTGTTTACATGGAACCTATCTGCAGAAATTATAATGTGGTATCCACCTTCAAAAATTAGCACATGGAACCCATGTTCATAGAATTTACAATGTGGATCCACCTTTATAGGAAGTATAATGTGGGGCCACCTTTTTGTGAATGTAATTATTGGTCCCATCATTAGAAATTATAAAGTGGTACACATCTTAAGAAATTAGAATATGGGGCCTACATTCATAAGATTTACAATACGGGTCCACCTTTTATGATTGTAACATTGTGACCCACATTCATAGGATTTATTATGGGGCTCACCTTTATAGGAATTATAATATAATGTCATTTTTTTTTATTGATAATGAACAAAGGACCCACCTATTAAAATCACAATGTATTTGTGACTATGTGACCCACATTCAAATGATTTACAATGTAGGACTGGAACACCTTTATAGGAATTATAACATGGGGTTTTTTAATTGATTATGAACACGTAACCCAGTTTAAAAAATTACAATGTGGTACCCACCTTTAGAAATTAGAACATGAGTCCACATTCGTAGGATTCACAATGTGGGCCTACCTTCATAAGATTCACAATGTGGCTTGACTCCACTTTTTACAATTGTGACCGTATTGTTATGAGATATGGATCTTGGTGGATGTCTACTTAAGATGAGTTAGGGTTAGAATTAGGATTCCTCTCTTATGAGGTTACTTTGCCTATAAATAGGCATTTTCCTTTGTATTTGTATACACATATAATGAGATCATAGAAAAGCTCTCTCTTCTTCCTCTAATGCTCTTTCTCTTTGTCTCTTTCTCTTTTTTAATACGTTATCAGCACGAAGCTCTTCTTACCCAAAGAGGGATTTTCATGGTGAAATCCTTCCCTGTGTGGATTTTCATCGGGGATTCCCTGCGCAGATTCCTTCCCAGTACCGATTTCCATCGCAGATTCCTTCCCAGCGCGGATTTTCATCGTGGATTCCCCACACAGATTCCTTCCCAGCACGGATTTTAAAAAAGGGTAATTTTCTTCAAATACAGTAAGTAGTTACTGAGCCATTCTCCAAAATCAATTTATTAGAATGTATGCAACTAGTTTATAATGATGTTTACAGTAATTATAGTGTTTGATTACTGTTCATCTTCTTAGATGATTTTTCTTTTAATTTAAATTTATCAATACTATGACTGGATCACAAAATAGAACTAGAAGTTCTAAATTTGAACCTGAAGTTCACCGATCTATAGACCAGCAGTCCTAGAAGTTAGAATACTGATATGAACTTATAGATTCATATCCATAAATCAATACCTAGAGTTTTTTGTTCAAATCCAAATAAATTATAAGGCTATGAAATTAAATCTGAAAATTTGATAGAATCAGAAGTTTTGATCAATAGTTAGAACTGGAAGTTCTAATAAATTGTTAGAACAAGAAGTTCTACTTTAAACCTGAAGATTTGACAAAACCAAAAGTTCTACTTCAAACATAATCTGAAGTTTTGACAGAATCAGAAGTTCCACTTCAAATCAAAAGCTTCAACAAAAATTGTAGTTCTAATTCATGTGTTATAAACCTAAAGTTCTAAATCAAGCCTAAAGTCGTGACAGAACCAGCAGTTCTGATTCTCAAAGTTGATAACCTAATGTTCTAACTTTTCATTGGCCAATTTTTTTTTTTTTTTTTGTCATGTTTAAATTCCTTCCTTAATTCCTTCTGATGTTAAGGTTTCATTATTTTTTTTCCTTTTATTTTATTGATTATCTGCACACGGTTAACTTAATATATATTTTTATTACAATTCTTGCATGATGTTAAATTTGGCTAAGATTGACTTTAAGGCACTTAACATAAATGGGGACAATTACTTATCTTTGCAATTAGATGCTAAAATCCACTTACAATCCAAGAAATTAGGAGAGACCATAAAGGATTACGGTGAATGGTTTAATTATTTCAGTTTTTTCATGTGATTACATAGTTATATTGATTTATTATTTAAGGCATGGATCATGGAACTGAGGACAATTTATGTTTGATATATGTGCCATAACACACCATTCTGAAAAGTCAAAATTTTTTCTCAGAATTGTTGTTCATTTCACAAAAGGTATCCATCATGCTGGACCTATGCAAATAATTGAAGGCTCCGGAAGAGCCCAAATGATGTTACCTAATGGTACCTACCTATTCATTAAAGATGTTTTGTTCTAAAAAAAAATAGTTCCTGAAGAAACTGGATTAGTTTCAAAGACATTAAAATGAATGGGTACCACATTGAGAATGTGAAGGAATACTTATGCATAATTACTAGTATTGGAAGCTAGAAGCAAATACTAAAAAAACTAAGTATACTCTCCTTAGGGTTATATTACATGACAATCTCTAATGTCGAATCACATTTGATTATGAGCAAAACAATAAAAGTCAAGCTCGAAGCTTAAACTAAGCCTGAAGCATAGTGATCCTAAGACTTTAAAACTATGGCATGATAGGAGCCCTAAGCGTACTAAGATGGGATCACAACGTAGATTGTGAATCTATGTAGGTTATGACTTTCTCTCGATTATTCGATATATAGAACCAATGACAGGAGATGTCTTCACTGCTCGTTTTTTTCGATTGTCAATTCGATGAGACAATATTTTCACCGTTAGGGGGAGATAAGATAGTTCGTGAAGAACGTCTTGTTCTTGTAGAACAACTTGTTTCTGAAGAACGACGAGAACTATCATGGAATACTTCCACTTTGTCTCATCTAGATCCATGAACTTCACAATGTGAAAATGATATATGGAGAATTGTGCACTAACAAGAAATTACAAACAAATTACCTGACGCATTTAACGATGCAGCAAAGATGACAAAGTCACATGTAACAGCTATGAATACACCGGCTATGATTAATGTCCCTGTAGGACAAAGTCAAAATATAGTAGCAAAAGAATCTGCAATACGCTAGAAGCGTAGCAGACTTATAGGTTTAAAGGACTCAGCTCTACGGAAAAGAAGAAATGAACAATCATCATCATGTCCTCCCGAAGAGGCACGTAATCATCCTGAAGAGGCACGTAACTCTCCTGAAGATATTTCTTCCGAATAGGCAAGTAACGCTCCTGAAGAGGTTCTTTCTGAAGAGGCACGTAACTCTCCTAAAGAGGTTATGATAAAATATGTTCTCTCTAAAATAATGAAAATCCTTGGTGAGACTTTGGAAGCCTGTGAGACCCCGACCCGAGAAGCCCATATTAGTGTTTTTGAGCTGTGTTTTAGCTCTAAGTGTGTTTCGTGGTTTTTGGTTTAATTGGGATTAAAATAGCTTTGTTATAGCTTTGGGATATTTTGAGTGTCTTGGTTTTAGTGTGGGGCCCTTTGGGGGTTCCCTGTTTATGGCTTTTCGTGTACTTGAGATTTTATCTTGGTTTTCTCGATTTGTATTTTATCCCGATTTACTTGTTTTGTTAATACCTTCAACTTTCATGTTGATCTCGTTCCCGTCTCGAACCCCGAAACTTGACTTTTCTAGCTTCAAGGGCAAAACAGTCTTTTCACACTAAATCTGTACCAGATTATTGTTATTCCCGAAACCCGTGAAACATATACTTTTTGGAAACTAGATATTTCGACGATCATTTCTTCCTCCTTCGTCGATTTCATCCGAAGCACCGAAAATCACTATTTCAGCCTTTCAAAGTTCTTAAGTGGTGGAGCCCATTTTCATATGTTATAAGAGAACCCATCTCTTCTTTCCCTTCTCCATTTTCCAGCACAACTGAGCCTAGGGTTTTGCTTGCCTCTTTTCTTCTTCTTCTTGTTCTTCCATCATCAAGAGACAACCAAATCTTGCACCAACATCAAAATAGAGATTACCATTCTTTTCCTCTCCTTGAAGGCTTCCTATTGGTACCATTTTTGAAGAAACCTCTTCTCCCCAAGACCTTCATTTAGCTTGCTTTGTTCATTTGGAGAACCTATTGGTAAGATCTCTCCCTAATCTTCTAGATTCATGTTCTTATGGTCCTTGAGAAGCTCCATTTTTATTATTAGGAGCTCTCTCTTCTTATTGCTTGTTTTGACCCATTTTAGGGTTTGTTTTGGGGGTTTTTGTAGAGATTTTGTTCTTGGCTTGCAAGTGTGATTAGAGCTGGTTTTTCCTTGATTAAAGACCCAAGGCAAGTGGATGATTTAATACTTTTACATTTGAATGAGATTTGATAAAATGCATTATGATTTCATCAAGTATTTTGTGATATTAATGGCTTGTTTAGACTTGAAAGAAATGCACATTTGAGAGTCTTGATAGCTTGTTTTATCCCAGTATTAGATTGCTAAACATGTTTGAAAGAATGTAGAAAGGAATGGAAGTAATGGAAAAGGCCACTGCACTGCTGTAACAGAACCTGGGTTCTGTTACACAATGTACGCGGTCGACCGGCCAAGGGGCGCGGTCGACCGGGTACACTGGAACAGGCCCCCAGCTGAAGGACCTGCTGCACTGCGGGATTCACTGTTCCGCAGTGTACGCGGTCGACCGGCCAAGGGCGCGGTCGACCGGCGACACAGAGGTCAGGCTCTCTGGAGCCTGACCAAAAGACTATTCATCCATTTAATTTTACAACTCCCGGTCGACCTGGCCCATGGCCGGTCGACCGAGCCCCCTGTGTATGCGGTCGACCGGCCATGGGCCAGGTCGACCGGCCCAACTGGAAAACCTGCTGAAGATGGACTTTCAATGGATTTTTGGCCCTTTGTTAGATGGACTTTAAAGGGACTTTTGACCCTTTGTTAGATGGACTTTCAATGGACTTTTTCCATATGATTAGATGGACTTTAAATGGAACCTAGTGAACCTTTTGTGAACCCGTTTGACTTCCTTTGAGGATGGTTGAACCGACATTTCCTCACGGTTAATCCAGTTGTATCGGTACTTAATCTAATTCAATCTTGAACGGTACGGAACGACGGGATATCCTTTCTTTTATCTAAACGCGAAATTGGTTTGTTTGGGTATCGCGAATCCGTTTTTCCTTTCGATGACTGAGTAGGTTGTAAGGTACTACTAGATTAACGTTGAGCTTAGGATCCCCTCTGTATTATGTTTTGTTTATTTAAAAAGAGATTAAAGTTTGAATACCTAAGGTGCATAAAGAGCCCGGAATGTCTCCAAACTCAAGGAGTACCTAGTGATCATTACAATCGACATACGGGGTCCTTATTCACCTGATTTATATCGAATCCCGATACTTGTCCCGAATTTCTCGAATTATGATTTGTCTTGAATCTCGATAATAGCCCGAATTTCTCGAATATTGATTTAGTATTCCCGAAAGTATTGAAGGAGTATTTTAGCATTTTGCTAGCCCGTTTATACATGCCCGAATGAAATGAAATTAGTGCTTTTGAGTACCCCGTCCCGCCCGTTTATTTAAGTGCATTATATATGATTTGTACATGTCTCGTTTTACATGATTTGACCTATGAGTCGGCACCACTAAGCTTGGCTTTCCTTGCCGGTTTGATCCACCGACTTGGAGACCATTTCCCGTCCCGCCAGCTGCAGTTTGGATCCCACTACCCGGTTATTACCATGGTCTTGTCCCGATGCCGCAGATTGCTACTGTGATCCCCGATGCCCGGTTCGCTACCGTGGTCATGTCCCGTATTGTATTATATTATGTATATGTTACTTATGTTGCATCTCTTCACTTCGGTGACTGAGACAACATCCCGATATGCTCATGTCACTTCGGTGATAGAGGACTTAGCTATGTGTGGTTGCCATCTTGCTCGTTTCCCGTTTCCTTGGATACCTTACATGTTTTTATATTGCATATGTATTTAAACAAACGTTTCTCTTATTTTATGAAATTAATGTTTTGACAGGTTTAAATGTTTTTCAAGGTATTTTCCTTATTGTTATGTCTTTTCACCCGTTTGCCAAACCGTCGTGTTTGACCCCCTATTTTGGTACTCAGGTTCAGTTTCCCCGCCCCGAGCTGTGAGTTGTTGGCTGTGGAGCCATGAGTTGCAGGTTGTCTTGTCGGCTATGTCCTGTAGACATTGTGCTTGACATCGGAGTTATGTCACATTTGGGTAGTGGATATTAGTTTGTATTGTTCGGCTTTTATTAGCCTTTCTTGGGATTGTAATTAATGCACATTGATACTTGTAACTTGAACATATATGGAAATGTAATATCCTGTTACTGTCAGCTCTGTATTTTATTATGTTGATTTATTCTAGTCTGATATGGTTTATAAAAATGATGGCTTTATGCTAGGGGTTCTATGCGACGCGGAATCCGATGTTGTCCACGGACTCCGGGTCGCATTGCCACGAAAGCTTCCGCAGAAATATTCAGACAGTGTTGTGATTTTGGATCCTCACACACGCGGATCTTGGGAGAAAAAAATAATCATCCCTCACCTCACCAACCATCTCCCGCCCCCGAGGTCGGACCTCTCCTAGGATCCGGGTTTGGGGGCGTGACAAAGCCCCTGAAAAGGTACCGGATAATGAAGAAATCTTTATACTTTACAATTATTCACGAGAGAGATGAAATATAAATGATAATTGGGACATAGAACCACGTTCTATAAATCCCAAAAGGATTTCATTTGCCTGAAGTAAAGCCAAGGACTACGTACTCAATCCAATTAAGGCACTGGATTGGCATTAAACACATCCTACGATATTTACGTGGAATAACTGATTTAGGAATATTTTATTGTAGAGATTCCGATTTTGTAGGATATACAGATTCAGGTTATCTCTTTGATCCCCATAATGGTCGATCACATACAGGTTATGTATTTCTTAATGGTAATGTCATTATTTCTTGCCATTCTATTAAACAGACTTTGGTAACTACTCCCTCCAACCATGCTGAAATTTTGGCTTTTTATAAAGCCAGGAGGGAATGTGTATGGCTAAGATCTTTGATTCAACATGTTCGTAGCTCTTGTTAATTACCATCTATTGCAGCTATCCAGAATATTATCTATGAAGATAATGAAGCATGAATAAAACAGATTCAACAAGGTTTCATTAAAGGAGATAAGACTAAGCATATAGCAAAAGACTAAGCATATAGCACCGAAGTTCTTCTTCGCTCATGAACTTTAGAAGAACAATAAAATTGAAGTCAAGCAAGTTTGTTCGAGTAACAACCTGGCTAATTTGTTTACAAAATCTTTGCCAAAATCAGTATTCCATAAGTTTGTATATGAGATTGGCATGTGTAGAGTTCATCATTAAACTATGTAAATTGTTGCTATCATCAGGCGAAATGGTTTATTAGGAAGCATCCTGAAGTATGCTACCCAGATCATTTGTGCGCTATACTCTTTTTCCTTTTCTAGGTTTTATCCCACTGGATTTTCTTAGTTAAGGTTTTAATAAGACAGTATTATGCACGTCCAGCACCAGTTCAATGATCTTGAAGAATGTTGTACTTTTTTTCCCTTCGTTTTGGTTTTTTCTCACTGGCTTTTCTTTAGCAAGGTTTTTAACAAGGTAACTATCTTTAAATGGTGGTCATCCAAGGAAGAGTGTTATGAGATATGAATCTTGGGTGAATGCCCATTTAAGATGAGTTAGAGTTAGAATTAGGGTTCCTCTTTTATGAGGTTACTTTGCCTATAAATAAGCATCTCCCTTTGTATTTATGGACATATATAATGAGATAACAGAAAAGCTCTATCTTCTCCATCTAATCGTCTTTTTCTTAGTCTATTTCTTTTCTAACACGTATGACCCATCTTTAAGAATTATAAACTGGGGCTACCTTTTCTATGATTGTAGACATGGAACCCATTTTTTAAAATTACAACGCAGTGCTCACCTTTAGAAATTTGAACATGTGCTTATAATGTAATCTCGCCATTATAGGAATTAAAATATGAGCCAACATTTTGTGATTGTGACCCATCTTTAGGATTTACAAGGTGGAGTCACTTTCTTTGAAATTGTGAACATGGGGCCTACTTTTAGAACAAGTGAAGAGTATTTAATGGTCCTCCAACAATTTGGTTTAAAAAAAAAAATAAAAAAAAAATCCAACTTTCTTATTCCAGCTTGTTAACATCTCTGGATTCCTTATGGGGAGAACAAGATTCGGAACAGTGATTTATACTTACCCAACATATTTTCTTTACCACCATCTCGTGGGAATATGGGAAGATCTGCTTGGCACGATGCCAAACGCACATGAACCACTTAAATAGCTACAGTATTTCTATAAAATACAACTTACTATTTCAACCCTAGCATTTGTATTGGTTCTTCATCGTACCGTTTTCAACTTTTCATTTTAGCACAAGGCAATGCAACACATGGAGATCGCTAGAAACCCACTTTTATCAAATCACTAGGGTATAAGGCCCTATCATGAGTTAGAATGAGACCAATCTAATGGTGAATGCCATTAGCTTGGAGACCCAAAGTACTAATTGTCTCTCCATTGTTGGTTGCAATCATCAGGCCTTCATGATCAGGCATGTGGGGATCATTACCTATAAAAATTGTTTTTTCGAGATTTTTTGAGTTTGAGGTGTTTGTGCCTCTGCGCTACTTTCCGGATAATGTTTAGTAAATGTGATGATTTCCATTGGACAATGCCAACAGCAAGTCGTCCTTTAGGGCCTGTTTGGATGTATGATAAATTAAAGTATGGTAAAGTGAAGCATCAAATCAAGAGAGAATAAAATATAAAGTATTACGATGTATTTTGTTTTTAATTGTTTGGTATGAAATCTTTTTGACTTTTTGAATAGAAAAGTGTCTTTTTTTTTTTTAATCTTTTAGTAGAGAAAAAAGGTTTTTTTTTTCTTTTTTTTACTTTTTTGAAATATTCAAAGGAAATTTTGAAATTGTGTCCTTTTAATATGACCCCTTGTCATTTCTTGTCTGGATTCACTTTACTTCACTTTAACTAGTTAACTGCCAAAAAATTCCTCTTAATAAAACACGTACACGCGGCCAATATTCCATGGAAAAGGTGAGGATTGTTGAAATGCTTTTTTCATGCTATAGGAAGATCTAGATTTAGTTAGGAAACACGAAAAACTAAGCTGAACTTTCCATGATTCCACGGAAAAGATTTTCCTATAGGGAGGTTAGAAAATTATTTTTTTTTTTTTCGTGGAAGATTAAAAAAGTCTGCAGAACTGGTTTTCTGTGGATGAACACAAAAATACCCTTAGGGCCCTTAGTATTTTAAATAACAAGGTTTGTACAGGGAATGTACTTAGGATTTGTGGACATGTTAAAAGGTAAAAGCACAAAAGAACCTGAAAAATTACTAATTTTTTCGTTGTCTATTTCAACATAGAGAAAACAATGCATGCTATAGAAAAATAGACTATAGACAGTTTTCTTCCAACTCCATTCCAGAAGACTTTTGTAGAGCATGAAGTCATCAAACGCGTGTATTGCATTGTTCACTGCCCTACATATAGACATGTTGGGGTTGCAACTTGCAACTTGCCAGGCACAAACATCTCTCTACTTCAGTTCAAAAGTCCATGACCATGTGCAATCACCAGTACTACAGAAAAAGTATTCTTCAACTTCCAAACTGAGTAGTATGCTTATTGCTAACCCAGAAGGACCATTTGAGGGGACTACCAGAGCATGCTGCTCAACCAAGTTGGCATACAACAGGCAAATAGGCAATGGATGAAGCTCTCATACGTCATAGCGTTTTAGAAAGGTTATATAGCCCACATGGTGTGGCAGTAAAGTTTCTCTTATCACTGTTGCCTGAACTTTTTTTAAAGTTGCAAACCTAGCTGTGGGGCACAACTAGTTCAGTGCCAATCCCGGGGTAGAGGGTGTGGAACATCTCACAGGTGTTCGATGTGGGCCCTACATGGCACAATTTTATGATCATGAGCATTTATTCAAGGGGCAATTTTTCTCCTATGAGTGGATTGCATCCTCTTCATAAGAGGGTCCAGATTCTCTCTTTCACACCCCATACTCTTTATGTGGTGTAGCTTGAAGTGCACATATGCATGCCTATCAGTTAGGTAGCTGGAATGAAAGGTCTCATCATGTGTATATGCAGTAATTGGGAAAAAAACCTACCACCATAATTCAAGTTCTGATGGGTACAAGCAAGCAGACATTGGCCTTCTGCACCCTCTATAGGTCAGGATGTTTTACAACCATGCACCCTGCGCATTACGTAAAGGGCATATGGATCCGACAGTCCATTAAAGCCCAGTCGGGGAAAATTCCTAATATATATGCCACAGCCAAAAAAAACATAGGAGTTCTAAAATCAATTTCATACAGATTTCCTATGTGTGGGACAACAACTCCGAAAATGTTTGTTTAAAAAATGTTCTAAAACAACACATAACAGAAATCTAGTTCAACCACTAAGCAGGCATCCTAATTATATGAAAACAATAAAACAACAATTGTGTATCAGATTGCAGACCATCTCTTAATCTTTTGAATACGACGAGGACAGTCCAAATTTAATGTCTAAACTTTAACCCTTGAAAGAAGTGGCATAATGTGGCAGAATGACTTCATTTTTTTCATTAACTGTATTCACTGAAATGAAACTCCTCCCGAGCATAGATATATACAGGGACTATAGCCCAAAATTTTAGCTTTGAGTTCATTTTTCTGTCTTATTTTCTTTGAGAAAATGGTTATAGCTGCTTCAACCTACCCCCAAAACAGGTTTGATTGAAGAATCCCATGACTTTAACACAGGAATGACTTGGTCCCAAAGCAAACCATGACCTCAAGTTATATTGCACTGGCTTCAGTATCGTATGAAGTAAAGCTTAGAAAAAAACTTCTTTCACCAGTCCAACTTTAGCTTCTTGATACATAGTTTATAGTTGGGCCAGGATTTTCAATCGCTGAAACTCCATTGGAGTATAGCAGTTTGCTCAGAACCTCATCAGATTCACATGAAGACCACGTAATTAAAAAATCCAGATTGGTGGCATACTCCATAGGGAACTCTGAAGGTCATGTGTAGCCCTGGACTAGAAAGTCAAACCCCAAAACATCAGGAACCACCTTTCAAACCACAGAATTCGGGAAACAACTGCAGTTAGCATATTTAAGTTTGAATGTGTAAGTGTATTTTTATATGCGTAACATACCATTGGGATATGATGCCGGTAGTGGTTTTTGCTAGTGCACCGACACTTAAAAGTTACAACTTCAGCATATCCTACTCTAGTGTCATAATCATTTCATATAGTACTTCTAGTTTCCTTACTACTCAAAAAAAAAAAAAGGAAATGAATTTAAGCAATGATATATTCATAAACATTGAAATGTACTGAAGAAAAGAATTAATCCTATGTAAGCTTAATATAAAATATGAAACTAATGTTATGGAAGGAATTGACTTATCCACATTCATGTCTGTCCATATCAATATCTGGGGATCCTAGCTGTCTCTTTTGCCTGTTTGGTCTGGGTGCTTATACAATTGTTCATCTACTATAGCCAGTTTCTTGCATGAGTTTGCACAATTATAAATGCATTTTTTTCTAAGAATGCATGCATTTATTATTGTGTATGTACCTTTTTTTTTTTTTTTTTTTGGGTAAAAGTGTGTATGCACTTATCTACATGCATCATGGTTTCATGCTTTGTTTGGACTATTAGCAGATAGAGCATGTCGACTATGGCTGGATCCCTCCATGACCATTACGTTGTGACGGAGAAATGAGCAAGTTTTGAAGCGAATTAGATGCTTATCGATTAGAGACAACAGTCAAAAAAACATAGCAAAAAAATTGCTAAGGCTGTCCAAAAAAAGTAGCCTTTCTTATAGCAACTCTCACATGAGAATTATATGTTGACATTACCTTCATCAGGTGCCCCTTCCAGCAATCACTTTATCCACTGAATGTTCTGTTAAAAATGGAAAAGAAGCAAGTTAATGAAGTGGTGAGCCACTAGGGTTGCAGTGGGGCCAAGCCAGCATCAGATCACCCACTTCAGGTTGGATTGAGGGTTGTTAGGAGGCTAGCCCTTGGCCAAAGTTTGTAAAATCCAGACCAGCAGCTGCTTATTTTGCCTGAATGGCTGAACTGGCCAGCTTAACTTTCCAAAAACAACATTGAAATTAGAAAGTGGCTAGCAGTTCAGGCTAAGTGTGGGGCCTGAATCCTTATCTGGCAAGACAGGCTGGGTACAAGTCTAACTCTTTAGCCACCCAGCTAAACCGAACCCAGTTGCAACCCTACAAGAAAAGCAGATGTCAATTGAGAAGCTTATTTTCATTAGTACTTGGTCTTACAATGTATAATTCATGTAAGCTTCATACGCTCTGCTAATGCGTTAAGACCATACAGTATGCCTCATAGATTAGAGGAATCCCAGCTATCATAAACTGCCTTGATGATCTTCTCATGAAGTATGGCTCCAGAGCAAGCGATTATACCTCGATCGAGGCCTTCAAGATATATACCTTTAGAAAAATCCAAGGGCCGCCCTCCAGCATCAGTAACAACGCCGCCGGCCTCTTGTATGATCAGAACGCCAGCTGCATGATCCCATATCTTCTCTTTGTATCCTGCCCTTGCAAACTTCATGAATATCTCTGCATCCCCTCGAGCAATTGCTGCATACTTCACCATGCTGTAGACACGCAGTGGCTGCTTTCTACAATTGGAACATGAAAAGAAAATATCAACTAAGATATTTATCCCACAAAACTCTGTTGCACAAGCTTGTATTTTTAAGCGCTACAGAATATTGTAATTATAAATGTGAACGGACATGGTCAATTTGTGAGAGACCAGTACCATTGCAATGATGCATAGTTGTCAATACCATTTCAATGGATGTTTTGTCTTTTGGAACAAATCTCTTAGAGAGGCATCTTATGTTCAAGAAACCACTTCTCTTGGTAAAATGAAAAAAATGATGTTTGTCTTCTGGAATGGAACAAATTTGGTAAAACGAAAAAAAAATGGATGTTTGTCTTCTGGAAGGCCTCCCTCCTACTTCATTAATGATCAGAGTTTACAGGTGAAGGGGATCTCTCATAATAAATTTAATATAGTGGAAGTGGATACAATCATTTAAGAATACATTTACAACATGGATCAAAATAGCGGCTGCAACGTTACCTCGGCTGTAGCAGCAAGGTCGCTCCGATATTTAGGAAATAGAACCGCGCAGTGTGTATAGTCCCATAGCGGCCATATTGGTAGCCACATGGTGGTCAACTAACGGCACCCTCTTTTCTTCTTTTCTATTCATTCTATGGCAATTTAAGCCCTTCCTCTCTTCTTCTTTTCTATTCATTCTATGGCAATTTAAGCCCTTCCTCTCTCCAAACAACCTTCTTCCACCTCACTTTTGTCCTTTCATACTTTAAAAAAAAAAAAACACAAACTCTTCGGATCGAAGCCGATATGTACTGTTCTTCTCAAGGGTACTTCTCTAGGTATGAAGATTTACAATTTTCATCAATTTTTTTATTCTCACCTTTTTCTTTTCATGAAACACTTGAAAATGCATTATAGGTTGTTGATCTAATTCTATGTTCCCCATAGATCAATGTTATTATTTTACAATCATATAGCGATACAAGACCTCTACGTAATGGAGGGTTTGCTATGCCGCCTCTCATTCTAACATTTTCCAATATTATGGATTTTTTGGATTTTTAAGAACATTTTTTATTACACCACTATGTTGCTAAGTATCATCGCAACTGCTACGTAGAGTTTTGGCTGCCAACTGCTACTCCCACTGCAACTGCTAAGAGATTTTCGTTTTGTGTAGATTATCATGATTGCCTTCATTTGCTGCTTTGTCATTTTAATAATTTACCATCTGTTGTTTCTCTATGCAGGTTGATGGCTCCTCAAAGAAAATGGATCGGCCAAAGACAACATGGATGGAAGTAGCAAGGATCGATCTGAAAAAGTGCAACCAATCTGAAGATTTGGCCCAGGATAAACTAGAATTAAACAAAATTCATGCGCCAGAGCCCAACATAGTTGGGACAAAATAAGAATAACTTCAAGAGAGAGGCAAAATCGGGAGGTTTACCAAACCAGTAAATTGAAGAAGAAAGGCTCCAGAGAGTTGCAAGGTTTGGTTTCTACAGTAAATTATGATAACATTAAGAGGGGGATATCAAAGAGTCAAGCATCAAGTAAAGAGTGGGATACCAAAGAGGCAGGCATCAAGTAACAGGAACAGTGGTTGCAGGGTGAAAGACCTCAATGATAAATGAAGAAAATGTCATGGAATGTTAGGGGAACAGGGAGTGCGGTTAAAAGGGCGATTATTAAAGAAAGCATTAGGAAGTTCAGAGAAGATATTGTTCTCTTGCAGGAGACAAAAATCAGTTGTATGGAGGATAGAATTATTCGAGAATTATGGGGCAGGAGGTTTGTCAAATTTAATTCTCTTGGAGCTTCAGGGGTTAACTTGTTGATGTGGAACAGCCACAAATTTGCAATAATCCACATTCTTGTCAGCTAGCTCATGCAAAGCCTATTTCGGATCATTGTCCTATTATGCTGGATTCGAAAAATGAGCGATGGAGGCCAGGTCCTTTCAGATTCAAATCCAGTTGGCTCCTTGAGGACCACTTCTCGGATATGATTAGAAATTGGTGGAAGGATATTACATTGGATGGGTGTGCCGGCTACAGGCTTGCATTGAAACTGAAAAAGGTGAAGATCAGAACTAAAGAATGGTCAGTTCAGCACTATGGTAACGTGGAACAGATTAAGTCTAGGATTCTGCAAAATATCCAAGAGCTAGATTGCAAGGAGGAACAGGCCCCAGTTGTCTTCAGAAGAAAGAAATCATAGATTTCATTTCAAGATTCTCTTGCAAAGAAAGGTCAGGGAAGAAGAAATAAAATGGAGGCAAAGATCCAGATGTATATGGCTCTCAGAGGGTGAAGAAAACAGGGAATTTTCTCATAGTTTGGTATCAGCAAGAAATAGGGTGAAGAGCATTTCAGTTCTGATGGATGGCAATAACCGTTTGGAAAACAGAGAAGACATAATCGAGCTCATAGTTCAATTTTTTAAGCAGTTGTATTTCAAAGAAGATATGAGCCACCCTGCCTCGACAACCCAGAGTTTAGCATATTGGATCCTCAGAAGGCTGATTGGCTGTAGCGTCCTTTTGCTGAGGAGGTTAAAGTTGCAGTCTTCGACCTTATTGGAGATAAAGTGCCAGGTCCGGATGGTTTCCCCATGTTTTCTTTTCTTTTCTTTTTTTCTTTTTTTTTTTTTTTATAGAATTTTTGGGGGGAGGTTAAAGAGGATATTATGAGCTTTATGTCCGAGTTCCAAGAAAGAGGAATCTTGTCCAAAGAGCTGGGAGCTTCTTTCATAGCTTTGATCCCTATGAAAATAGGAGCTGTTCATGTTAAGGATTTTCTTCCAATAAGCTTGATTGGGAGCATATATAAGATGGTTGCCAAAGTTCTTGCTGGCAGAATTAAGAAAGTGTTGCCTATTATCATTTCAGCATCGCGAGCTGCTTTGTCCAGGGGAGACAGATTCTGTCTGGAGTGCCCATGGCTAATTAGTGTCTTCACTCTAGACATAAGGATGAGAAACTGAATTTGATTTGTAAGTTAAGACTTTGAGAAGGCTTATGATTGAGTGCATTGAGAGTTCCTTCATGTTGAGATGGACTGGCTTGGGGCAGTGGGATCGAGTGGCGTGGTTGGATTAAAGCTTGTGCTTCATCATCCTGGTTCTCGATCATGATCAACAGGTCTCCTTAAGGTTTCTTTCAGGCTCAAAAGGGATTAAGGCAGGGTGATCCCCTTTCCCCGATCCTTTTTATCTTAGTTGGGGAAGCTCTTAGTAGGATGGTTGGGGCTACGAGTTTGATGGGCTTGATTTGTGGTTTTGAGCCCGCCAGGGAACCACTGGTGGTAAGTTTTCTTCAATTTGCTGATGATACTTTGATTTTTTTGTGGTGCCGAGGAAAAGGAGATTGTCAATGTGAAAGCTATCCTCGTGCTTTGAAGCTGTTTCAGCTTTTAAGGATTTTTTATTTTTTTTTCAGAAGTGAGCTTCTTGGGGTTCAGATGACTTCCGATCAGCTTGACAGGCTCATGGACGTCATGGATTGCAAAGGTGGTTCTTTTCAGACCTCATATTATTTTTGTGCGTGGGTGAAGCCTCAATAGGATTGTCGAACTCTGCCATGAAAAGAGTTGAAAAGAAATTAGCTACCTGGAAGTAGAATTATTTATCTTAAGGTGGTCACATCACTCTTATTAAATCTGTCCTCTCCAACTAACAATTTATTTTATGTCTATGCTCAAATGCATCTCAGCAGTAGTTGATCACATAGAAAGACTTAAGTGGGATTTCTTGCGGCATGGTAAGGATGATAGCAAGAAATTTCATCTATTAAAGTGCAACGAGGATTGTAAGCCTAAATCGATTGGTAGCATTGGTATAAGGTCCCTGAAAGAGATGAACATAGCTCTTCTCAGTAATTGGTTGTGGTGACTGGGTGAAGACTGCAATGGTTTATGGAAGCAGATTTTAATGGCTAAGTATGAAATTCTTAGAGACAGGTGGGATCCTCTCTCGCCTAGGCCTCACCATTCGAGTTTATGGATCAGTATTTTGTCTGTCAGATGTTTTCGACTCACTCGTCAGATTTAGAGCTGTGGATCCGGGGAGAGAATTCATTTTTGGCTAGACCAATGGGTGGGATCAACAGCTTTGGCTTCACAGTTCCCTACTTTGTTTGGTTGTGCCTCAGACAAGTCGGCTTTGGTTGGTGATTATCTTTCTTCTTCAGTTGGTCAGACCGTCCGGGGTCCAATTTGTAGAAGGAACCTTTTGTCAGGAGGTGATCGCTACATTCCAGATGAGGGGGTTGATCGGAGGGTGTGGGAAGGGTCAGTGGATGGTTCCTTTTTAGTGGCTTCTTTCTTTTCTTCTTTTGTAGGGGTGAGCTCAGTGTCCTTTCACTTTGAAGGTATTTGAAAGTCTAAAGCTCCTCCAAAAGTTCTGGCTTTCACCTAGCTAGCTATTTCTGGTCGCACTCTTACCACGGACAATTTTCGGAAGCACCATTTAATTATTGTGAATGGGTGCTCAATGTGCCATAAGGAGGGAGAATTGGTGGATCATTTGATGGTTTCTTGCTCCGCTCGCTCTTTATGGATTAATATTCTTAGTTGGTTTAAAAACAGTTGGGTTTTGCCAAACTCTTTGGCTTCTCTTTATGAGGTTTGGAGACAAGAAGTGGAAGCGTCCAGGGGTAGGATCATGTGGAAAGCCTGTTTCTTTGCAATTCTTTGGGTAATATGGAAAGAAAGAAATTCGACATGCTTTGAAGGGGCGCTATGGAAAGAAAGAAATTCGATTGAAAGGCTTGATGTGGATTAGAGAATAAGTAATATCAAGCCATTTAAATGATCCTAACTTTTGGTTTTTGGTTTTCAAAGTTATAGGGCAACTTTATCTTTTTAACTTGGGGGATAAATCATTTGAGGTGTTTTTATTAGGATAAATTTGTCAAAATAAATTTTTTTGAGGGTTTCATTTATATGTAGATTAACATATATCAAGCCATTTAAACAACCCTAGCCTTTTGGTTTAGTTTAAGAGGAAAAAGTATCTTTTTAAAAGGGATAGGTTATTTTGAGTTTTTTTTAAGGATAAATTGGTTGATAACAAAAAAAAAAAAAAAAAAAGAGCTTAAGGGATTGGTCATTTGAGTATTTCTAAGGATAAACTGGTCAAGAAAAAAATTAGAGGTGCTTATTAATTTTAATCTAGTTTTTCAGGGTCCATCCATAAAAAAATTTCAAGCAAAAACCCAATATCATCATACAGCAAATAGAGCGTTAGGATGCCCTTCCCCAGTGAGCTATAAAGCCATTGATGCATACTGTTGCGATATTTAATATATAACAATATTTTATCTTCCGAAATAGAACTTCACTCACGCCGGTGCCTGACCTGACTCGGTCTTGGCCGCACAAAGGCAACTCAGACGAGTCGACCTGGTGCCGACCAGAATTTAAAACCTTCAACACGAGACACCACAGCGGCAAGGGTGTCTAATTTCACATAGGTGCCTAAGGATCAATCCCTGGGCAAGTAGGTAGTCTCACAGATTTTGTACCACTCACCCATCTAGCCAAAAAAAAAAAAAAGAAAGAAGCAAACAGCTACAAAGGGAAGCAAGAGTGGCATAAACAAGGAAACTTGGTGGTGCAATCCAAAAATCCTAAACATTATTGTTGAAAAGAAAATACTAATTCAAAGGAGAAGCCTTAGAAAGGTACACTCTCGAGAGGAATAAAATTGCTAAGAAGACGGTTAGCAAAGCCAAGTACGATGCATATGACAAATGGAAGTGGGTATACAAGCTTGAAAAGGTCAAAGGAAAACTAGAGATCTTTGATCATATAAGATTCTTTTAAAACTCAAGAAGATAATAGGTTCTGAAAAACAAAAACAAAAAAATGACGTAAATAGGACATATTTCTAAAACCCTTTAGACATGGAGTATGAAAATGAAGTATATGACAATTTAGAATCAAATCAAGAAGTTATCAATGAAATTCCTAGATTAGAAGTCAGGAACACCTTAGCTAGGATGAAGGAAAAGAGAGCATTAGTAGGTCTGAATCGCACAGCGGTAGATGACTGGATTGTGACAGGGGAAAATTGGAATTAATTGATTAACCAAATTTGTTCAACAAAGCTTCTCTCTCTTTTTTTTAATTATCCTAATCCACCCTTTCTTTAAGGCACTAATGGCACCTATTTCTCCGTTTCGACCAGGGCTTGAACCTGGATGCCTTGCCAACCCCTAGAGGACTTTGATGTCTCCCTTTACCATTTGACACACAAATGCGGTGATGTTTAAAGCTTTAAGTACAAAAAGAATACCAAAAAGAATGGATGAAGAGTATTCAGTCTCTTTTTTATGACAATAAAGGAGATATTTAGAATGATGCAACCTGTAAGTCAATCAAATGTATGAGGCATATGATTAAGCTTTTGGAGGAACATAATAGAGCAGTGCCTATGATAAGAATCAGGTATTTCAGAGAATCAATTTGGGTTTATGCTTGGTGGATCTATAACAGAAGTCATTTCCCTTCCAAGAAAACTCATGGAAAAGTTGAGAGAAAAGAAAAAGTTGCATATGGTCTTTTACTCATTTGGAAAGTGTACAATAGGATGCCAAGGAAGATAATTTGGAGGACATTGTAGAAAAAAGGAACATCATCAAATGGGTATATTGAAATAATGCAAGACACGTATAAGGAAGCAGTCATAGGTGTCAGAATGGTGTGTAGGGCCACAGTGGAGTTCCTTGTTGGAGTTGGTTCGACAAGGGTACACTTTGAGCTCCTATTTAGCTGGACTTGATTATGAACAATATAACGTAGTTATCCAGGATGGAGTTCCAGAGCCTGTTTTGTTTACAGATGTAGTATTATTTAGTCAAACAGGAAAACAAGTGAATAAAAAGTTGGAACTTTGGAGAAAGGTGTTAAGAGTTGATGCAGTAGCACACGGTTGCCATATACTCATGGTCCACATGTGGGACCCAAGGAAGTTTAGGAATTCTTTCTTAATTATTAGTAGCTTCTAATTTTTATTTAAGAAGTTGTGTTTAGGAACAGTTTCTAATTTGGAAAGGATTATTATTTGTTTCCTAGTTTGATTAAGATTGATTTCTTAGGGTTTAAGTTTCTTTTACTATTTATATGGCTTGTAGAGAATTATTTCTCAGATCAGAATTGATTAATAGAATTCCCTGTGTGGATTTTTCGTTGGAGACTGTTTCTTCATCGTGTGATTGTTCCCGTGGGAACCTAATTGTGCCCTGACACTTGCATCCTAACCCTAGGATTGCATTAATTGGTATCAGAGCCAAACGATCCTTCGATTGTCGGCGTGTTACCTATCCCCATCCTTACCGTCTCAAGCATCACTGTGCACCATCACCGTCCCTGCCCCATCCAAAATCCCTCCCCAAACCATCGCACCATCTAGCAGAAGCCAACCCCACTCCAGCAACCCACCCACCCAGACGAACCTCCCTAATCTTCTGCACTACCGACATATAACCCTATTCCCTGCCATTAGCCACACCGAAACCAACACCCTCATCTTCCTGTATCCCTCAATCCAGCCCAACTCTCGACGCCCAAACCGAAACCTAAATCACAAAACCCTAATCGAGTGAGGCAATCCATTCCAACAAAATTCCCAAACCAATCGTCATCATCACACACTCGCCTCCCATCCCTTACCTAAAAAAAAAAAAAATTCAAAAAAAGAAGACGAACAGTGCAGCAGAGAAGCAGACGAAAAGAAAGAGGAGCGTACCGTGCACCAATTTCACAGTCTCCATCACAGTCGACATCGGTTGTTGTTGAAGAGTGATTCGTTTCCTAATTTCCATCGTCAATCATTAGCCACACGCTGCTACAGCGCCAATCTCCTTTCTCTTTCCCGTTTCCTTGGTTCGACAAAGCAAAACAGTCGGACGACTCCACCTCGTTGCAGCCGCTCGCCATCACCATCGCAAGCGCCACAGTTTCCTTCATCGTTGCTTCCTTCCACTTCGTTGAAGGGGCTTTGAAAACCCTTCTTCTCTACTTCTATAATGGCACGAAGACCAAGGCAAGGCAAGTGTGCTCCACACATGTGCTGCCTTATTATTTAGTTTGGGCCTGATTTTCATATTTGGGTCAGGTCTGCTCTTCAAGCCCATCCAGAGACCGTCAATCTGAAGACAACCTTAGTGTTACCATCAGCAACATTACCCATCACAGTTGAAGATCCACACCAGCACCACTTCTAATATCTGCAGAGAATTCAAGGCCCGGCTTTGACAAAGATCAACGGTCGGATCTTCTTTTCGCTATACCAGACTCATCCACCATCAGATCTTCAATCCGTTATCATCGTGATCGTGGTGAGCAGATCTACACATCAAGTCCATCAAAAAAATTAAATATCCATTAGACAAAATGCTTCCCAAGAAGCAGGTAGAAGTGGAATCTTCCTCTCATAATAATGAAGATTTGAGAGGAACTGTTGCGGAATTATCAGCAAATGTTAATCAACTATCCGCAATGATGGTTCAAATGCAAGACACTCTTGCAAGGATTGAAACCCGATTAATTACTTTAGAAACTAATCGGCGTGAGGATGATCATCGAGATGATGGAAGACATATTCGGAATCAACGTGATCCACATGCCGTCAATGTTGATCGTGATTTGGGTTTAAAACTTGTGATTCCTGAATATGATGGAAAATTGAAGCCAAATGAATTATTGGATTGGTTAGTGTGTGTTGAAAATATTTTTGCACATAAACCAATGACGGATGGTCATAAAATTACACTGGTGGCAATTCGTTTTTGCAATTATGCTGCGATATGGTGGGCCGATGAAGCAGCGCAGGGAAAAGGAGGAAAAAC
Organism: Camphora micrantha; assembly: GCA_003546025.1. NCBI lineage: Eukaryota > Viridiplantae > Streptophyta > Magnoliopsida > Laurales > Lauraceae > Camphora > Camphora micrantha. The sequence continues at coordinate 16,629,186 of QPKB01000008.1, read as the reverse complement.
CAACGGGTTTTTCCTCAAGCCGAATGGCTTAAACAGGGTGTCTTGGTATCACACCACAGACAAGAGAAGAGAAACACACGTTGTGACAACTCAATTTATCAATTAATTTCTATATCCCAGAGAATGGATTACATCCTATATATAATAGAGTGTGAACCACAATTTTAGTAATCAATCTCTACTAAGAACTTCTACTTCTAATAAATTAGAAACTTCCTAATCAAAATATTTAAAGAAATCTACTAATTCTAGAATTCTACTAAACTAGGAAACTGCCGATTCAGTTCTTTACTTATGGGCTTGGACTTTGAGCCTTCTGGAATAAACCTTCAAACGGGGCCCATTGGTTTGGCCTGCATTAGCTCTCCCCGGCTTGGAGAAACTCGACTCCGGCGAGTTATCAGCTTGGTACTTCTCGTACAAATCCGGGTTGAGTCGCTGAAAATCTGTGGCGGTGATCCATGTAGCTTCAGAAAATGGCTTTCCCTTCCACTTGACCAAAAACTTGTGATATCCGCCATTCTTTGCTGACACTAGCTGATCATCATAGACATCTTCAATTTCCTCACGAGGAACTGGAACAATGGGAAGCCGGATATCGTGCTCGTCAAACGATTCATCTTGATAATGCCCATGATAAATTGTGAGATCTTCAACATTGAATGTAGAACTGATATTCATGTTTGACGGAAGATTGAGTACATAGGCATTAGAACTGATCTTCTTCAAAATCTTGAATGGTCCTGCACTTCTGGGATAGAGCTTTTTGTAAGTGCCTGGGGGAAACCGTTCGGACTTGATTCGCACCATGACCATGTCACCTTCATTAAATTCAACATGGTGCCTATGGGTGTCTGCATGCTGTTTGTAAGTGTCATTGCTTTTGGCAATCTGCTGACGGACCTCATCATGAACATGCTTCATGTGTTGGGCAAATTGTTCAGCTTCTTGGCTAGGCCTGGCGTCAGCTGGTAAAGGACTAAGATCAATTGGAAGACGTGGCTAAATGCCGGTGACAACTTCAAAAGGTGATCTTCCAGTGGATCTGTTGACGGAGTTATTATAGGCAAACTCCGCCATGGGTAAAATAAGATCCCATGAGGCAATGTGTTCGCCAACGAGACAGCGAAGAAGATTACCCAAGCTGCGATTGACAACCTCGGTTTGGCCATCAGTCTGAGGATGATAGGCACTGGAGTACTAGAGCTTTGTCTTCATCATATGCCATAAAGTTTTCCAGAAGAAGCTCATAAACTTAGTATCTCTGTCCGATACTATAGTCTTGGGTAGACCATGAAGACGAACAATCTCTTTAAAGAAAAGGGTGGCAACCTTTCTGGCATCTACTGTGGTCGTACAAGGAATAAAGTGTGCCATTTTGGAGAACCTGTCCACCACAACAAAAATAGAATCTACCCTTCGTGCAGTCTTTGGTAAGCCCAAGACAAAATCCATGCTTAGATCTTGCCAAGGCACATGTGGAATAGGAAGAGGCTGATACAATCCCGTATTCTTCTTTTGTCCTTTGGCGAGCTGGCATACCCTGCATAGTTCACAAATGCAGGCAACATCTGTCTTCAGGCGGGGCCAAAAGAAGCGGTCTTCCACAAGTGCCAAAGTCTTATCTCGCCCTAAATGTCCACTGCATCCACCTCCATGCAACTCACGAAGGACAAACTCGCGGATGGAAGTAGCTGGCAAACATAACCGATTTCCACGAAACAAATAACCATCAATGATAGAAAACGTGGGATGGGTAGAGAACTCACCATTAAGAAGATCTTTATAGATGCGGCCAAAGTCATGATCATCAGGATATTCTCTGCGAATTTCTTCGAAGCCTGGGACTGTAACGGAAATCGTCGTGAGCAGGTGAGAACGACGGCTTAAGGCATCTGCGACCTTATTTTCCGCTCCTGGCTTATGACGTAAGACAAACGTAAATTCTTGCAGATAAGCGCTCCATTTTACACGGTTAGCGCTCATTTTTTTCTGTGAGTTCAGATGCTGTAAAGCTTCATGATCGGAGTACAACACAAATTCTTTCCCGATCAAATAGTGACGCCAATGACGAAGAGCTTGGACAACTGCATAATATTCCAAGTCATATGGCGAATACTTCTTGCGAGAGTCATTCAATTTCTCGCTAAAGTAAGCAACTGGGTGACCATCTTGACTTAAGACTCCGCCAATACCAACTTGTGAAGCATCACAACTGACTTCAAAGACCTTGTCAAAATCTGGAAGTTTCAAAACCGGTGCCTCTGTCATTTTCTGCTTGATTTGTTCAAAAGCACGAGTGGCTGCTTTAGTCCAAGTGAAATCACCTTTCTTCATGCAATCAGTTATAGGAGTCATAATAGTGCTGAAATTGCGAATAAATCTCCTATAAAAAGTGGCTAATCCATGAAAACTCCGTACTTCACCGATAGTTTTGGGAAGGGGCCAATCAACGATTGCATTTATCTTCTCTGGATCAGCTTCTACTCATTGGGTTGAGACAACAAATCCCAAGAATAGAACTTTGGGCCTTAAGAATGTACACTTTTTCAAATTAATGTAAAACTTATCTTTGCGAAGTGCACGCATCACATACCTGAGGTGATCAAGATGTGCATCCTTGGTCTTGCTGAAAATTAAGATGTCGTCGAAATACACAACGACGAATTTACCGAGGAAGGGCCGTAGAAGCTGTGTCATAACTCTCATGAAAGTGCTAGGAGCATTGGATAAGCCGAACGGCATGACTAACCATTCGTATAATCCATCTTTAGTCTTGAAAGCTGTCTTCCACTCATCTCCTGCGCGAACACGGATTTGATGATATCCGCTTCTAAGATCAATTTTGGAGAAGACGGAAGATCCGGCCATCATATCAAGCATATCATCCACCCGTGGTATCGGAAATCGATACTTAATGGTAATTTTGTTGATTGCACGGCTGTCGACACACATTCTCCAAGAACCATCTTTCTTGGGCATCAAGAGGGCTGGTACCGCACAAGGGCTCATGCTTTCGCGAATGTAGCCTTTCTGGAGTAGCTCTTCAACTTGCCTTTTCAATTCTGTGTGTTCTGTAGGGCTCATGCGATAAACAGGTAAATTTGGAAGCGATGACCCGGGGACCAGATGAATTGCATGCTGGATGTTTCTCATAGGCGGTAGTTCATTTGGAAGCTCTGCTGGAATCAAGTCTTTAAAATCATGCAACAATGACTTGATTTCTGGTGGTGTAGAAACTGCCTTTTTATCTTCGGCTTTTTTGACTTCTTGTTGGATAAGGGCATACACAACTCCTTGCTCTTTACTTTCTTCTTCAAATTTCCGCATTGAAAGGATGCGAGAACTTGATTGGGAAGCAGTTTGTTTTGCCGGAAGTGATGGTGATTGCTTTGCCGGGGCAGTAGGAGGCTTAAGTGGAAGGAGGGTAACCTTGCGACCTTCATGCTTAAAAGTATGGGTGTTCTTTTCTCCATCACTTTGGACTTTGTTATCAAAAAGCCAAGGTCTTCCCAAGAGAATATGAGTAACATTCATGGGAATAATATCACACCAAATAGAATCTACATAACCACCAATTCGGAATGTTACCTGGCACCGCTTGGTTACTGGAATGGCTGAATCATTCACCCAAGAGACCTTGTAAGGCTTTGGGTGTTTTTCTGTTGGAAGCTTCAACTTGTCAATTACTTCTTGGGAGATTACATTCATCTCGCTTCCCCCATCTATGACGAGATTGCACAATCTGTCACGACATTTTGCCATAGAACGAAATATAGTAGTTCGCCTCCAATCTTCAGCTTCTTCTTCTGTGGTAATGAAGAGACGACGAATGAACAATGTTCGTCCTTCGGTTTCAGCTTGGTAGAAGGAATGATCTTCTTGTTCGGGTGGAGGTTCCTGCTCTTCATAAGGTGTTTCAACTTCAATTTCTTCATCAACAGGCTAAGGTGTTTCAACTTCAATTCCTTCATCAACAGGCTCTGAATCGTAACCATCTTCTTCATTATGTGCATAGTGAAGATTCTTCGAACCTGGGCATTCAGAAGCATAATGTCCTTTGCCTTTACATCGAAAGCAATCGATGTCCTTCTTAGAACGTGAAGAATTGACAACATTCTTTCCTTTGGTGGCAAAATCTGCAGGTCTTGCTTGATTCGGAGGAGGTGCTTGCCTGTTGGAATATTGTGGCGGAGGCTGTCGAATTGAATGTTGCGCTGGAGCAACCCGTTGAGTTGTTGAATCGAAGGTCCTCCTTTGCAGAGACTCACCAAAACGCCTTGAATATGGATAGCGCAACTGTTCTTCGACGCGGAGTGCCAAGCGATGAACTTCTTCAATGCTGTAAAATGTATGAGTAGTCAACTCCCTTTGGATCTCTTGACGCAGTCCTTTCTTGTATTTGGTGATAGCTTGTCGATCAGTTTCAGACACTTTGCATCTCACCATGAGGTCATGAAACCTTTCCGTGAAATCATCTACAGTGGAGGTCCCTTGTCTACAGTCAACTAGTTGATCATAGAGGGAATCAAGATAGTCAACCGGTAGATATTTATCCTCAAGTTTCTGTTTCATCTCCTCCCATGTGCTGATAGGACATCTCCCATAATTAGCATTTCTATCATCAATACTTCGCCACCAAACACGTGCTGCACCCTTCATCTTCATCTTGACAAAGGAAACACGTTTGTCTTCGTCCATATTGTACCAGTCAAAATAATCTTCAAGGGCTGTAATCCAGTCGGTGAAGACTTTCACATCCATGCGTCCAAAGAAATCAGGAACATCGACACGTACCTTTTTGGTGATGTCATCTCGTCGGCCATGACGGTCTTCATAGTCAGTTTCCTCCATAATACGCTCCATAAATTGTCGACAAGTTTCCTGTGGCTCATTGTTGACAGAAATCTCTACATCTGCATGTTGGTTGCTTCCCCCTGGTGCCTTACTGCCATCTTTGTTGGTGGAAGGTCCTAGGTTGCCATTGGTCCGGTTGCCCGGAGGAGGCGTGTTCCGAAGACGTTCTTCAACCCTGTCCATTCTGTCCATTAATTCCATGATGTAGCTATCACGCTGGCGATCAGTGAATTTACCTCTGAATGTGGCTCCGGTGCGGGTAGACATTTTGATTTGCTGTTGTTGCTGCTTTTTTTTTTTTTTTTTTAGATATATAGCTGCTGGATACTGGGCCGGGCTTGACCTGAACTAAGGCCCAGAGGATGGACCAGAATTAAAATCCACGAGATCTGCTGCTGAAGAGGTCCAGCGGAAGTGGCCCACGTGTGGATCCTCGGGACTGGCGCGCGCAAAAGAGAAAAGGGATTTCAAGCCCTTTTCGTTGCGGTTTTGAAGATGAAAGGGAGATGGAAGTCGATGCAGCGTGGGCGACTCGCGGGCTGGCAACGAAGACGCAGACGACGATGGTGACAGAGCTGGCTGGAGAGTTCCAGGTATGCTGCTGTTCTCTTTCTGTTCTGTTTCCGTTTCTCTCTCCTTTCTCTTTTGTATTTTTTTTTTTTTTCTCTCTGGGCGGCGGTGATGGAAGCGAGAGGGAGACGGTGATGGAAAGGGTAGTACGGTTGTTTTTTTTTTTTTTTAGTTCTGGGTTGGGCGCAGGCAGGGCAGGGGTGTGATTCTGGGATGTGGTTGGCTAAGGTCTACGGTTTTGGGGATGTAGGGTTCGGTTAGGGTTTCTGGAAGGGTAAGTGGCTGGAAGGAAAGGGATCAGGGTGGTGGTGGTGGCTGGATGGTGTGATTCTGGGATGTGGTTGGCTAAGGTCTAGGGTTTTGGGGATGTAGGGTTCGATTAGGGTTTCTGGAAGGGTAAGTGAGGTCTGCTGTGATGGGGAGGATGAGGATGACGATCGGTGGTTAGGGAGAATGTGTGTAGGTAGGGTTTCGGACGATTGCAGAGATGACAGCAGATGATGAATATCGAATCGGCGATCTGAACGGCGATCCGGGATGGATCGTCGTCTCTAATACCAATTGAAGCAGCGCAGGGAAAATGAGGAAAAACCCAACGGGTTTTTCCTCAAGCCGAATGGCTTAAACAGGGTGTCTTGGTATCACACCACAGATAAGAGAAGAGAAACACACGTTGTGACAACTCAATTTATCAATTAATTTCTATATCCCAGAGAATGGATTACATCCTATATATAATAGAGTGTGAACCACAATTTTAGTAATCAATCTCTACTAAGAACTTCTACTTCTAATAAATTAGAAACTTCCTAATCAAAATATTTAAAGAAATCTACTAATTCTAGAATTCTACTAAACTAGGAAACTGCCGATTCAGTTCTTTACTTATGGGCTTGGACTTTGAGCCTTCTGGAATAAACCTTCAAACGGGGCCCATTGGTTTGGCCTGCATCAGCCGAGTTGCAAAAGAAGAGGAGATACCAACAAATTGACCCCGTTGACACATGGGCCGATATGAAAAATCTGTTGAAGCAGAAATTCCTGCCTGTCAATTACTCCAGAGATCTGCGTTCACGTTTTCAATATTTGAAACAAGGGTCCAAGACAGTTGTTGAGTTTTCTTTGGAGTTTATGACGATGCAAGCCCGTTGTGGTTTGAATGACGATGATGAGGTATTAGTTGACAGATACTTTAATGGGCTTACACTTGACATTCAAGATATCCTCGCATTCAAGCATTTTGATAATGTTGATGAGATTATTCAGCATGCTATCAAAGCTGAGGGAATTGCAAATCATCAAGCCCAAAAACTTAGTGCAGCTATATGGATTATGCAGAAGAATTCCTCCGTTGCAAGTTCTAAACCGAGTGCATCATCGGAGAAAGTTGTTAACAAGCCCGAAGGTCAAAATAGGCTCATATGCTTTAATTGTAAACAACAAGGGCTTCGTGCGGCAGAATGTCCAAAACGTATCCATCTACTTGAGACTGAAAGTGATGTGAAAGATGTTCCATATAATCCTCAAGAGAATGAAACAGAGGAAATTGTGGATATTCCGCCTGAGGAGGGTCTTGAGTCTCTTTTAGTCATCCAAGAGGCTCCATCCACTACCACGACCGCGACAAAATGGCTGCGAGAAAATATTTTCCGCTCCAAAGGAATAGTCAATGGTAAAGAATGCACAGTCGTCATTGATGGAGGCAGTTGTCAGAATATCATATCCCAAGCTTTGGTGGATCGCTTACAGCTAAAAGTTCAGAAGCATCATCGTCATTTTGCTAGATGGTTAATGACAGGTGATGAAGTGCAAGTCCGATATGCATGTCCAGTTACCTTTTCCATTGGTGCCGATTATACAGATACAGTTTGGTATAATGTGATACCTATGGATAGTTGTGATATCTTGTTGGGTCGTCCATGGATGTATGACAAGAATGGCACTAATGGCATGCGCGACAACACCTACACATTCATGCATGGTGAAAAGCAAGTCACACTCCGTCCTATGAAGCCGACACCACGAAAGCATGGGTCCAGTTCTCGTCTCACCAAAGCTACGCTTCACGTACACACTATCTACAGAAGTAACATCAAGAACAAGAGCCGAGTTCGAGGACGAACTCTTTTTCTATCTGGGGGGAATTGTTGCAGTAGCACACGGTTGCCATATATTCATGGTCCACACGTGGGACCCAAGGAAGTTTAGGAATTCTTTCTTAATTATCAGTAGTTTCTAATTTTTATTTAAGAAGTCATGTTTAGGAACAGTTTCTAATTTGGATAGGATTAATATTTGTTTCCTGGTTTGATTAGGATTGATTTCTTAGGGTTTAAGTTTCTTTTACTATTTATATAGCTTGTAGAGAATTATTTCTCAGATCAGAATTGATTAATAGAATTCCCTGTGTGGATTTTTCGTTGGAGACTGTTTCTTCATCGTGTGATTGTTCCCGTGGAAACCCAATTGTGCCCTGGCACTTGCATCCTAACCCTAGGATTGCATCAAGAGTTAAAGACATAATATGCAGAGTGCATGTTGAGTGGGACCAGAGAGTGGATAAGTTGAGAATGGCTAAAATGGGGGGAAAATGAAAAAAATAAAAAATAAAAAATAGGAAGAAGAAAAACCAATACCTCAATGTGATAGATTTCAATACCATGAGCTCTCACAGAGGGAAAAAAAAAACACAAAGGGTTTGAGTCAGATATAACTAGTAGAATCAACGCAAGGTAAGCGAAGTGGAGACAAGCCACCGGTATGATATGAGATTAGCCAGTATCACTCATACTAAGAGCCATCATATCTTACTGGAATGTCAGAGACAACTAAACATGACCCAGTGAAGTGATATCACTGTTTCTGTATTAAACCTGCAAAAAGAAATCTCTCAGACAAAGGTGCAATAGGTGCTGTAGAGCAGGTCAAATCACAAATTGCTTTATCCTGAAAGAACCCATACAGGTAAAGCAAGGGCTTTTTCTTTCATGCATATGGCCTTCAAATCGAGGCGAACAAAAGCGTTGAGATGGTGGATGGGAGATGATGGGTGGTCATAAATCTGAGCTAGTTAGCCCTTATGATCCACCCAGCAACAAGAGGTTGGGGATGAAAAAAGATCAACACCAGAAAAGTAATTTGGCAGGGTGTCCATGGTTACAGAGCCGAGCCTAAGGGAACCTAATTCTCAAGCCAGGCCTTTTTAGAAGGAGAAGAATGAAAGGCCCATTATCAGAGTTGAAAATAGGATCCTAGAGTCTCTAGAGCAAGTCACCTTGCAGACTCTGATGCAGACACAAGGAAAATTGATGAGTGGCTTTACAAATTATGGCAAAATGCCTGTTGCAGTTCAGATACAGTAGGGTGCTGACATTTGAATTCATTTTCTTTCTGAACCAGACAGAGAGAATCATTGTCGCAGAAGTCACCATTCATCCACCCTCGTCCTTGCTTTAGATCGGTAGATGGAAGTGATTGGCAGCCCCCCAATTTATAGATGGCTACATCCAAGGAGTTCCCCTTCATCATAGCATGAAGACAGATTCAGGCTCATTGGAGACAAATTCAAAGAAGGGATCATCATGGATCCCATAAGGCGTATAGAGAGTAGATGCGTTTTTGTCATCTTCAAATCCTCAAACCGTTTTGCAATTTCTTGGTAATAGAGGGTGGATGGATGAGGAGTCTTCAAACACATCTTGAAGCCATGCCAATGAAGTATTCAAACACGGGAAGTCAAGAAATCTTTACTCAAGGATAAGAGAGTTTGTTTCACCAACTCAAGATAGAAAGAGAGAAAAAGTCTGTTGAATTCTTAGGGGAGCCTTTACAAGATTCATATAGACTAGTAGCCATAGTTTTTAAAATTGGAATCGTATCGCAAATCGTTCATACCCATTAATTGAATTGATTCGTGAATCGTAGGATTTTTTATTTTTATAATAAAAATAAAAATAATAAAAAATGAAAAGAAAAGGCGAAAAGTAATTATTCATAATCATCCATTTTTCCCATTTATAGCAATATAAATACAATAAGTATATCATATAATCATATCAAGATCATCATGACAAATATTAATATATGTATATACATACATATATATAATGTGTGAATAGTTAAATAAGTTTAACTTTAAAGTATCAATATATATATATTTATTATCTTTAAATCAAAATATAAAAATAAAAATAAAATCTAAACCATCAACCTTACATGGTAGGATATCCCTTTAAGTTAAGAAAGTGTTCATGAAGAACAAAACCAAAATAATTTATTTTTTTTAAAGAAGATATAGACAAGCGCGATACGTGCAATCGAATGCTTTAATTAAATGCATGTTCTTTATTCATCTTTAAAGCCTTATCAAAGTTGCAAAAAAATCTTAGAAGATTTTGTTGATTACTAAATAAAAAATAAAAGCGCTAAAAGAAAGAAAAAAGGTAAAAGATTATGAATATTAACTTATTGGGTTTAGCTATTCTCGCTGCCTAATCACCTGAATCCTAAGATTCATCTGTAAATGAAATTCGTTGCATAGATGTGAATCGTTTTCCTTAAGATTCGGGATACAAATCGTAGGATTCTAATAACAATGCTAGTAGCCAATATTATCTTGGCTCCTAATTAGATATTATACCTTCTAATCAGGGTGGTCAATAATATTGACTCCTAATAAGAGATTGTGTTTTTTATAATAATGGCTCCTATGGATTTTTTACTTACACGCCTTACTAAACTTTAGCATCTCGCAAGCAAGTGGACTCTCTTAGAATGCAACTTCCTAAATACGAGATTGCAATTGATTGGGCATGTGACATGACTATAATGCATTTATACCTTTTTGTACCCCGCCCTTTTCTGGGTTGGGTATTGTGTTTATCCATTTAATTAACGGATGTTATTGTTATTGATAAAAAAAAAAATGAGCATAAAGTTATCAAGCCTTTCAGTCAATTGGGCATGTGCGAGTCTTCTTGGGCCTTCTTCAACATGTCATCTAGGAGAATGCAATTGGTTTCTAACAATTTCGGGTTCTCCATCCAGACATTGAAGGAGCTAGAGGAGGTTTTTTTGAGTTATGCAACCAAATCTGAGACCAGATAGAGATCGTGTAATGTCTACCTCATCAAAGGAAACAGAGGAAAAGGACAAAGTTGAGACCTCTAATGCTGAATGGTAGATCTTCCAAGACAAGCTAGCTCAGAACTTTCCTCACCTTGCAAAGCGATTACAGAAAATGCTTTGCAAGAGCAACACCATCTCGAGGAAGAAGATCAGTAGAAGAAATATGTCAACTGGAATTGTATAGTCTTCACTGAGATCCCATCGGGTATGAGTATGAACAGGCTCTTGAGTTTTGACAGGTGCATGCTTTTGGGCACTGGGATCGGGAATTGGGTCATAAGGGGCAGGGCTAAATGGGCTCAATGACTCTAATTCAATAGTTGACTAGCTATCCTTGTTAAATCAGACAAATCTAGTATGCCCAAAAAAAAAAAAAAAAAAAAATTCAGCCCATTGAGCTGGTCAAGGGTCAATCAATTACAAGCCTCTAATCAACTTAATTTGGAATGCATTAGGGGAGCATCTATTCCCATGCAAGCCTGAGCAAGAAGTCCAGCTGTGATGCATCATTTCAATGCAATTCTGGACATGGTATCTTGACGAACAAAGCCCATAAATAGAGGTGGGTTTGGTTCCAAGAGAAGGATAACACATTGGCTGTTAGCCCTACTGCAGATACCCCTAGGAGTCCCCGATGTCTGCATTGAAATCCCTCCATCCCGGGATCTTGTACTGTCCAATCCCCCCAATTTATGGCCAGTCTCGATCTTGCTACTCATAGCTAGGTGCAACAAGGTTGCTGTCCTGGTTGGAAAAGGCAGAGGATGAACAGAATTCCAGTAGGCTATGGCCTGTTTCTTTATCGGAATTTATGACTACAATTTGGAAGTTGGGGATTTTTGGACATGATGCAACATCTTGTCCCCTGACATTTGAAATGCTATGTTTCTTTCATTAGAGTTTCAAATTCCAACCACCCAAAAGACCTTTTGGAATTCTTGGAATTCCACTCTCTATACCATTTGTTGGAATTTCAAATCCTCCTTAAAAAAAAGGGATTTGGAATTCTACCTAAGGGGACAACTTTTTGAGAATCTGAAATTCTCCAAAGACATGAATTCTAGGAATTCTGATAAAGAAACAGGCTGCTTCTTTAATCCAGTGTTGGAAAAGTCATAAAATGGGATGAAATTAATTATCAAAGTCCATGTGCTCAAGTACCAAGCTTGAACTCAAATTTTGTACAAGTATAATATGAAAAATGATTCAATATGTGCATTTGGTTACCATACTATCAAGCAAATCAGCATCTGGTAGGGCCGCTGTTTGGCAATCAAGGCACGCCCTTACCCATAATAGATGACACGCCCAAATATTTCTCATATCAGTGGCATTCACTGCCATATCACATGGCAGCTAATCACATGCTTTTATTGTAAAAACTAAAAGAGCAATTCTGCTTGTGCTCTTTTGGGAACCTCACCATGCACCATACGAATTTTGTTTTCTTGCATAGTAAGTCTTATAATCGCTATAAGAAAGATGTGCTTGGCACTCGAAAGACCCAAGACAGTTTCCACCATGTTCTTCTTGTGTCTATTATAACTATATTTATGCTAGTCCAGTCCAACAGGTAAGTACTTCCATTTTGTTATGTTTAAAATGGAAGGAGTGTTTGATACAATAGGTTATCTTAGCCATATGTGTGCCCATTGTTTTAAAACAGAGTTCCAGCATCAGCTAAAGCCACTGAGACCAAATCATATCAGCTACACTGATTTATTATATCTTTTGACCTTTTCTTACTAAAATATATAAGGGAGATGCTCCTATGAGAGAAGCTCTCACCATACTATGAGAGATAAGGTAGGGGCCCTCACATCCATATCCAATGCCAACAATTTAAATGTGAAGGCCCCCACTCCTATCTCTCATATAAGGTGAGAGATATTTCTCATAGGAGCATCTCCCATTATATAAATTCCAAAACTTACTGGAAAATAAAAATTGAAACTCTTCAATTTTAATTGCTTTTAGGGTATTTTAGATGCATATAAAATTAAAATATATATATATGGAAGATGCTCCTATGAGAGCATCTCTCACCTTCACCATCCATATCCAATGCCAACAACTTAAATGTGAGGGCCCCACCCTATCTCTCATAGTAAAGGTGAGATATATATATATATATATATATGAACAAAGGTGGTAAGAATTTAATTTCAAACGCCTAAAGATAACAAACACAAACAATTGGTATGGTTATGGCCAAATCTTGTGAGTATGGGCAATACGACTCGGTTCAGGCTTTCAGCTGAGTTTTCAAACCATGTGTGCACCCCTGAGTATGTAGGAAGCTCAACAGAATCACACAGTGATGTTCATGACAGTTGAATAGTTTCTATCTTGGTGTACTTAAGATAGCTTCAATTTCTATCACCACTATGTGTGATGGCCATGATGATATTTGTGAGTGATATACACATAATTGGCTAAACTTAGTGTACAGCATTTGATTGGACTTGAAATAACAATGGAGGTGATAGAGGAAGCACCTTAGCCCTACGCTGTGTGCAAGTCCTGCTGTGAAAGAATGGCTTGAGTTAGCTTTTTCAACAGGTTCACAGAATGTTGCCAGTGCTGGCTCATCGATTGATGATACTCGAATTTCCCTGACCGAATTGGGCCCCACAACTTTCTTTCCATCATGGATTAGTGGTTGCATCCAAGCCTTTTGACTTCCCCTTTGTGCATATATCACACAACCTTTGTCCCATGACTCAGCTGTGGGAGGTGACAGCTTAGACATGAACCGGTAATAGCGATGGTGGTAATTGAGCCACTCCTTTTTCATTGGATAGTTTGGGCACCCAAGAACTCCAAGGACGACTTCACCATCCTCTATCATGGCAAGGGCTATGGCATATTGATCCCCACGTACAAATCCCAAGGTTCCATCGACAGGGTCAAGCACCCATGCCCTCCCTTTGGGACCCCATTTGAGTTACATCTTCCAATAGCTTCTAGAATCTCTTGAGTTCCAAGTGGTTTCTTTGGGCCTGCCAATCCAAAGACAGGTGCCTCGGATAGGCACTCATTGACAGTGTTCACCACGGATTCCAATAAGCCAGCTGCTTCAGCCTTGGAAAGTGTCTGGACATCTTCTTCGGCAACAATCGATGCATTTCTGCTGCCAAAACACTCTGCGAGTACCCAGCTAACAGTTGCTTGGACACTCCAATCTATCCATATAATGAAATACATGAGAATTAGCTAACTATAACATGCACAGGGTAGATGATCAGAAAATGCAGTTCAGAAGATAGACAGAACAAAATGGAATTGACTACTCAGTTCAAAATATCAAATAATGACATAAAAATACTAGAGAGGACTCCAGTATATCCACATCATGAAATACATGAGAATTAACTAATCTATAGCATGAAGAAGGGAGAAAATCAGAACATGCAGTTTGGAAGATAGGCAACTACTCGGTTCGAGATATCAAACAATGAATATAAAAAATACCACATAGCTCTATAAAGATACAAATGGAACTCTCTCTCTCTCTCTCTCTCTCTCTCTCTCTCTCTCTCTTTATATATATATAGATATAGACAAGGGAGATGCTCTCACCTTACTATGAGAGATAAGGTGGGGCCCCTCACATCGATATCCAATGCCAACAACTTAAATGTGAGGGCCCTCACCCCTATCTCTCATAGCAAAGTGAGAGATACTCTCACAGGAGCACCTCCTTGTCTACACACACACACACACACACACATACATACATACATATATAATTGCCTTATCATTTCATTCAAGAGTAACTCCTGAAGTTAGAATATTGTGAATCTTAACTTCAGATAAACTGGAAAAAAAAATGATGATCCATTGCAGAAAGAGGACACAGGATGCAGGTTTTTCAGGACTACAGTTTTTCAGCCATGTCGATACACAATTGCATGAGAAAAGATAAGACATAGAAATGAATATATGAGAGGAACCTAAAGGTGGCTCAACTGGAGAGAAAAAAAAAAATCAAAGAAAGTTAAATAACATGGCTGGTGCACTCACAATGGCAGAGCCAGGGTTTTCTTGTAGAGGGGGAAAGCAACAATGACAAATAATATTTTATATTTTTTAATTTATTACTAATTGTTTAAAACTAAATTTATCTTTTACAAATTATTTAATAACATCTGAAGAAAAATCTTAAATTTGAAAATAACCCAACATTTTTTAAAGCTTTGTGAGGGCAAGTAAAATAATAAAATAGTCAGCCTCACTATAATGAATCTAAATCACTCAAAATAATAGTTTTCTCCTTGTTTTAGCATTGACAGTCATATCTCACTCTACTCAAAGTAGAATCGGTGCCGACTTAGTTACATGTAAACCAATCCACAGTCCACACCATATTAATTAATGACAATCTGTGTGACTGGTTATTTATGATTGTTTGATGGGACCACAATTCTGCGATATCCATGGATGGTTGAGAGGGCAATGTTTAAATCCACTCACCAAGTCATGAAAAGATGAATGGTAAACAAGTAAATGATATGATAATGCAAAGTTAAGAGCATGCATGGATTGTCTAAATGCCTCACTCATGCTTCCCGTAAGGTGTGTGGAACTCCAATGTGGTGCCCACCTATTGAATATCTTAACCACTCAAAATAAACCCCCTCCCCATAAATGTATTTTCCACCAAATTTTACTCCAATAGGAGTTGGCCCCACCGTAAGATTGAGCATACAAAATGTAATATGTTCAATCTAATGGTGCGACCAACTCCTATTAGCTTTAAAATTTGGAGTCAACCAACTTTAGGCAATGCCCTTCATTTTCAGAGATTCGGATTTTCACGACATGGCCTCTACACTATGGAATCCCATTTATCTCATGGTAACATGAGAAACACTCAAAGTTGAGGGAGGGCAATTGTCCCCCCTCGATACCCCTTCCCTCCGGCCCTATGCACACATACAAAATATTAGAAGCAGCTGGAAGTAGTACAAGTTCAAGAAATGCAGGAAGGGGGAGACTAATAGAGATCTTGAATGAAGTAATGTGGGAAGACATAATAGATAGTGGAGTTACAAATAATATGGTTTTAATTAATATGGATTAGTAGAAAGTAGAATTCACCAAGCCTACCGCAAACGGATGGGCCAAGGCTATGATGATCACAATGATAATTGATACACATTTATACGGCCCTGCATATCTTTTTAATGATCTAAAATTATATAAGTTTTAAATGTTCATATGGATGTATCTGCATATTAAACATCTTGAAGACGCAATGTACAGCACACCACAAAACTTTAACATAATAGCTTAACCATATCCAAATTTTCATGCCTTTTATTCAGCTCCGCTATTGTCCTCGGCTGAATTCATCATTTCATCATGTTTTCCCATTCAGTACTTAGTTCCCTATAACTATGTCATGTGTCTTAGACTACTTACTGATGTAGTTGTGCTTCCTTTTTTCATGAGACCGTCCTTTTGTATGCTATCCATGCTTTTCTGCTATAAGTATTTCAATTTTAAGACAATTAAAATCATTAAAAAATTCCGAAACACCTAGCCTTGCGCTTACATGTTGGGCTTTAAATAAACTCAGAGCCCTTGAGTGTGCCTTCCGACTAATTTGTCATAACTACAAGCTTTTGTGGGTTTTAGAAACATTATCTATTATCTGAAAAAGAAGAATAAGCAACATATCAGATTTAGTTACTGCTCTTCATTAGAAAAATTATAATTGTTGGGCGTACTTTACATAAACTATCTTCATTTCTGTTAAAGCCTTCCATAAATATTCACAAAGCGATTACCACAGAATAAGCATGATGAACTGATCAGCAGCCATGGCATGTTTGATCTGCATAAATAACATGAGTGGGAGTTTGTCTGGAGTTCGGTTATTCATCATTTTCGTTTCTTTTTTCCTTTTTTTTTTTTTTTTTTTTTTCAAACTCTTTTGTTCTTTTTCCCTTGTTGTGGAGGCATTCTCATAAGTTTATCCAGCTAGTTTCACTTAAGCCAATATTAGTAAAGGGATTACCAATAAAAAGACAAAAATAATAGTAGAGTAACCCCATTGGTTTTCCTCTCTATTCTTCAACCCCTACTCTTCACAGCCTATAACTCTCAAGATTGTAATACTCAAAACCTAAAATTAGAACAGATTTACTCATGACAGGCTTATACACATGAACTTTTGAAAAACTAACCAACAATGTCCTGCATGACCCACTTCTTTTTAACTCCCAAGAACACCCCAGAAGAAAGAAAAAAAAAACAAACAAGCATTTTCTCACCATAGATCATCACAAAACCTAAAAAAAACCATTAATTAAAAAATAGGCTTCAACACGCAGGCACACAGTATCATCTACCATTCTTCCCTAAACACCCAAAAGCAACAATGCAAAACCAAACCCAAGAAACAAAATCAGAAGCAAAACAAAGAAACCCAATTTCAGAGTCCAAACATAAACCCAACAACACATTCTAACTAATATCATCTCCAAACCCAAAAAGAAAACCAACCCAACAACAAATACCCAATTCAAAACACACCCATCAAAAAAAAAAAAAAGGGGAACCAAACAAGCCCACAACAGCAAAACCTACAGAAACCCAATCCCACATTACCTGCAACAGTGACAGGAGAATCATCTTCCTTGGATTTAATCAGACCATTGCTGCTCTGAATCAAGCTCTCCTGAACCCTCTGACAGATACAGCATGCCATTTGAACAACTCTAACAGCAACATCCAATTCCTTGGAGTATTTCTCACCTTCTGGAATTGAAACTCCCATCTGGGCCTCCATCTGAGGGCTTTGGTGAGACTCCAAAAAAGGAGATGCGATTTCTGAAAGACCCAACTTGGTGAGGGAGCTTAGATTGCCAGAAAAGAAGGGGAATCCCACATCTTTGGGCCACGGTCTCTTGTACCGCTTGGAAGCAATACTTGTTAGGATGCAAACAGGGAGCTTGGTGGCGTGCGTTGTTCCACAAGGGACATGCATTGACATTGTAGATTTGTAGGCTGGCCTTGAATTTGATTTTTCTTTTCTTCCTTTGATTTTTCCTTATTTAACAAAGAATGAACATTTGGATGGTTGGATGATGTGGGAAATGGTAACATTGGGATCAGCAAGTTTTTTCCTGTTTTAACGGTCGGTGAGTGTTCACTATTCAGACTGCAGCTGTACACGTGGCATGTATAACCTGTGATTAGGGCCCCACCACGGATGGAGTTTATCTTTCTAGTTTTATCTTGTGGACTTTAGATTAAAAAAAAAAAAGGAAGGGATAAGCACATGGGAAACTCAAGGGAGGGATTGCAATGGTTTGAATTGAATGGGTGAGATTAGTGATGGCCATTGTTTTGGGTGGTCAAGATTGTGATGACAGTTGAATGTTTGGGTATTATTGATTTATAGAGGGTGAGAAACAGCCACGAGAAGAGTATATAAAAATGTAGGCAAGGAGAGCATTGCCGCGTTGAAAGACATCTCACAAGTGGCAAAAGGCAAATCTTAAAAAAAACTAGATGAGATTCCATGACCCTTGTTTCTTTGACTGTGAGAATCGCCAAGTTTGAAAACAACATTATACTAACAAAAAAACACTCGTGCAAAACGCCCGACCCAACGCCGCCCATGGTAAGAAAATAATTATATTTTTGTATAAAAATAATTTTATTAACACGTAATATTCATAACAAAATCACAATTAAAATATAACTTTAAAACTAAAGGTCTAAATGATTAATTGATAGGTTTTTATTTATTGGCTAATTCATTCATGGATTAGACAAAACTTTGAGCCTTTTGAGTTGTAATCTTTTTTGAAAAAAAGATTACGAAGATAGAAGTTTGGAATGACTCAAAGAGCTGGAAGAAGTGCTAAATTTTCGGAACATCTAGAATGGAGTCCGTTCAAGCGCCCATATCTTTACTCAAGCGGATAGAGTCAGAATAGCCATAAACACTAATAGAAGCTTACCTGCGCTGAGAGAGAACCTTATCTGCTCGAGCGGATGGAAGGTCCACTCAAGCAGACAAGGCGGCAGAGTCCAAGTTAAATTAGAAACATATTTCTAATTTTGCCCAAAATGTTTGTTCTAATTATAATCGTGTTAGGCAACTTTAAGCACGTCCCAAAGACTATTTAAATGACTAAGGGCTATTCTAAATACGGACCTCACATCTCAAAGTTCTGAGTTAGAAATTTAATTAAGAGAATTATTCTCTAAATATTCATTAAGAAGTTGTGCTGGCAAGTTCTCTAAAATAACAGTTTCTTCTATATCCCTTGTAGAAAATTATCTTCTTAAGTAGAAGATTTAAGAAGTCAAGCGCGGGATTAAGTATGTTGCAATCATCGGTGTGAAGTCGTTGAAACGTGAAGCGACACAATGTAACTCCAGTCCTTATGTAGGGAATATCTAGGAAAAAAATCTGAGTTTTTTGTAATTGCGAGATTTATGGTGCTTGATTATTGATCCAATTTGGATCCGTGGTTTTTCACCTGGTTAGGGTTTTCCATGCAAATTTTGGTGTCATTGTGATGTGTGCTTGTGATTTTATTTCCACTGCATTACTGTTTATTTTTGCACACTATGAGGTTGATTTATTGAGTAAATCGGTCTAGAGATCTCGCACCCTAAACTTTCATTAACAATATTATTTGGAGATTTTTTTTATTAGTTTTTTTGAATGGTGAAAGGAACATTACACATTTTTTTCAACAATCTTACAATATTATTGAAATATTCTCAAAACATTAACATTATTTATGATATAACTAATCATTATTTATTGAGATAATCAATTAAATAGGAGCTGACTCCTTAAACTCCATTCAAGAAATCATACATTTTTCATAACTAGTCGTTTTAACGGCCAACAAGTTAATCAAAAGCTAATTTTCAATTGATACATATGATAACACTTAATTTATCATTTGATTATCAGATAAAAGCATGACAAATTGATTTGGAGACAACCTTAATTGCACCAAATGAGTGTCGTAAATATCTCATTTGACATTCAAAGATTATGTCGATAATGATCCAATTAATAGTTTGAGTTTATAATGATCAAAATGTCCTTAATATGGACATTTACTTAAACCAAACTTATTTAATGGTCCATAAATTATTATTGGTTTTGCTGAAGAAATAGCATTTTATGCAAGTACCGATTACACAATAAGCAACAATAATATTGGATAAATCCAAATGCGTTGAGTTTAATACGGAAATAGATTTTAATAACTTAATTTACCAATTAAATAAATATGTCAGAATTTTAGAGAGACCTTATACCTGATCCGATTCGTTTAGATTAAAGATTTGATCGATACAAACCCATAGGAGAAAACGCATTGTAATTCTGAGTCCATAGGAGTCCAATATAATCAAAATAAATTATGGACCATCCATTTATAGCCAACATAATTAACACAGGTCTTGATCAGTGACATTCAAAGAATATTACAATGCTGATGAGCTACTTTAATGGTTATGATTTGATCAATTTAATAGTATCCAGGATTAATTAAACATTTACTTGATCAGTTGATACCCCTTGATTTGATCAGATTAGAGATTCATTCATATTACCAAAATTCAATTGACACTTAGATCTATCTATTACATCTTTACTGGGACCACAGTTATGTCGAGAATAACCAAACCAATAGGATTCATTGAAGATTAAGTAAGTACTAGTATGAACAAAAATCTAGTTGAGGCAACAGTTTAAGAGCTTTAATTGGGTTGGATTTTAGATCTCTTTTGGGCCAATTGAATATACCAATAGGCACAGTCTAATAAATGGGTCATTCTGAAAGTCTTTACCCAAAATCGAACAGGGCTAAGTGGGGCCTTAATGGGCTAGGCCCATCCATAATTGACCCAGACCAGCCCCTGACCCTATCAGACCTGGGAGTGGGTAGACCAGGTCAGGTTGGCCAACCTAAACCATGAACCAGCCCAGGCAAACAGGCTGTGCAGGTCGAGTTGGCCCGACCTATCTGGCCCAGCCCACCCGCCCAGCCTGGGCGGAGCACACTGTATGGTATTCGCTGTGTGTTGATTTTTTCTTTTTACATTTTGTTTTAACATAGTAATAATAATAAAGATAAACAACTATTATTATTATTATATTATGTTTTTTCATGCCCAAAGCCAAACAACAGTAAATCCAAGAGGTTTTCCACTTTGTAATTTTTTTAAACCAAAAAAGTTTATGATGAACATAAAATAAATATTTCATTCTCATCTCTTTCAAATTTGGTTGAATACCATAATCCTCATTTTCTGAGAAGTGTCATCAAATAATGGAATATCGTTTATAAAATACCCATAATTTTTTTCCTCAGGGTATTTAGGTTCCAGAGAGAACCCAGGAAGATTCAAAATAATAAATAAGATATAATCAATTATTTGTTATACGTAAAATTGACTCTTAACCCAAATGTTAGAATTTTCATAAACCCAAGATCTCTGTAATACCTGACTACATGGCTTTATGTGATTCGAACACCAACAAAGGGCTGGATTCAAAGAGAGAATTGCAACTTCCTTGAACCCTTTTATTTTCTCTCTTGTAAAGTGATGGAAGCCAAGAGAATTCACTGTGGCCGGAAGTATCCCAAGAGATTCTTTTATAGAGAAAATCCTACCATCAAGGCAAGCATTAAAAAATCTCTCTAATCATGTTTCCCTAACTGAGCACCTTGTTAAGGCAAGTTTTTAAAATCGTTTGAACATAGGAAAATATTCTTAATTTATTGAATATTCTAGAAAGAAGTGGGCCCCATGTGGTCATGTGGGCCACACTCACTTAGTCCAACATGTCAATATATTCCTCTTGTATTGCTAGCATTTTAAAATGATTTTTAACCATTAAAAAATATTTTTCTTTTTATATGCATAGTTTTTTTTTTTTGTATGTGCAATTTTCATACATGTCCTTGATCGCGATGATATTAGAAAAAATGGTGGGTTTTTTTTTTCCTGAGTTTATAAGAAATATAATTTTGGTTTTTCTATTCTACCTGTGTGGTTGGGTTACAAGTTTAATCCCTTGAGGGTTTTTTTTTTTTTTTTTTTGGTTGGGTTACCAAAATAAATCCCTTTCAATTTGAACCCATCAGGTTTGGTTATGCATGCTTCACCTCCGGTACAATACGCATTATAGTAAGAACCAATATGAAAACTGACCTATTTTCATT
The DNA here is from genome assembly GCA_003546025.1 of Camphora micrantha. Classification (NCBI taxonomy): domain Eukaryota; kingdom Viridiplantae; phylum Streptophyta; class Magnoliopsida; order Laurales; family Lauraceae; genus Camphora; species Camphora micrantha. The sequence goes on along the minus strand of QPKB01000008.1, from coordinate 16,607,416 downwards.
CTAGTGCAGTGGAGGTGATCTATAATCAGGGCCAGCTCAAGACAATTTAATGCCTAAAGCGACAATTCTAAAGGAGCCCTCAAATTATCTATCCTTCTCTTCTTCTTTTTGAAATTTTGAGTTATCGGATTTGTATTTTCTAATAGACATATTTATCATTTATAAATTACAATTAATAATATTTATAAATAAAACGAACACTAACTATAATAAACAAACAATATGAGCATGGAATTAAAAAAACCTTAATAGAACAATAGAACCTGATTTAGTGATTTATCATTGTCGATCACAAAGATTGTAGATGTAGATAAGTTTCGAATTTGATGCGCCTTTTAAATATGAAAATATAGATTATATTTGAGTTACTGAATTATGATTAACATATATTATAGAAAAACACCCACAATATTATTAAAAAATAAAAAGAAAAAACCAAATTAGTAAATCCTTATAGAAGATTGCTTTAGAAATAATTTTTTAAAAAAAAGCAGTTAAGAGAAAGGCAATCTATGAGAGAGACGGAGAGGGTGAGAGAGTTAAGAGCACCTGATATGGAAAAGCATTGGTGCAGATTGAACTTTTGGTAGCGACATTTTAATATGGCAAGAGAAACATTAATCTATAAGAGAAACTTTCATTTAGAAAACCTCACTCCTGGGGTGGCAAAGAGGTTGAGATTTGTTGGAATTTAAAAAGACATTATGTAGAGAAAAAGAACGATGACGGTTGCTTTAATGCCTTTTTGAAATGTAAAAAGATGACTTCAGTAAGAAGTGATACTAATTACTATTATGAGGTCTTATTTTTTTGGGGAGAAAAAAGAACTATGGCAGTTGCTTTAATACTTTTTTAGAATGTGAAAATATGATTTTAATATGATGTGATTTGGATTGCAAACGGGTATCCGATTCTTTGATTACCCGGAAGTTCCAACCTATAAAAAACAGGGCATGTAACCTATTTTAGGTTCTGATTCATAAACGAGTCCGGGTCAGAAACCTATTTTAGGTTCCGATTGATAAACGGGTCCGGTTCCGGGTCCATATAGGTACCGAACCATGGACCCGAGACCCGGCATATGAGCCTTTGATATTGCAAATTGTACCTCAAAATCAACCTTTTATGGTCATTTTTATGTAAAATATTGGAGTTAGTAGACTTGATACACTGTTATTAGCTGAATGATATGCTAATTTTAAGAAAAATAAAGAATAAAGAAAAATTAGCATCGAATTTGAAACTAGATTCTAGTCAACCAGGTGGACCCGATTCCAGAATCAAATCCGGGTTTTCCAATCGGAACCGGGTTTAGAATAAACAAAACAGGTTTCAAGTCAAAATCGGATCTGGAACCGAAACCATTATTTAGAAAAGGGTCCAGGTCTACTATTGTTCCGATTCGAAACTGTCCCGTTTGCAACCCTAGATGTGATACTATGGGCCCTTTTTTTATTTTATGGCCTAAAGCAAGGGCTTTGTTGCCTTGTGATCGAGCCTCCCCTCTGACTATAATAAGAGTAGTTGTGGAGTCCTCTTTGTGAAAATCTAGATCAACAAACTCAGATATAAAGCATTGGTGGATCATATTAGAATTAGGCCGAAACATCCCCAGTTCCCCCTTCCTCTCTATTCTTTTTTAACTTTGAACTTCAAATGCATTGAGATTGAGATAGGACCACCTTCATCTTCTATTTTGTTGGTCTATTTACTTCTAAAACTAAAAGGAAATTAAAAAAGGAAGCATGTATAGGTTTTGGCCTGGACTAATATGGTGCCCAAATCATGTGATAAAATGGTTGTTAATCAAATCTCAACGAGTGAAACAGACTTCTCAAACCACGGTTGTTAACGGGTAGCTGGGCTAACAACACTAACTTGTGATTCTAATGCACCTAGTTAGACCACTACTTGAAAGCGACTTCTTATAACGATGGATACACCCAAAGTTGGGTGACTACTCTATTAAAAGGGTGCAAATTCTGTAGTTGGGGAAGGAAAAAAAATAAATAAAGAAATGCAGAGTTCTTGATATTTTGGAGTCCATTTCGTTGTAATTACATTTCCTCTCCTCTCATCTCTGCTATGTACTTCTCATTGGATGATTGGAGATTTATTTTTCCTTTTAGGATTCTTTATTTATAGGTAATAAGAAAAAGTGGATATCTATATAACATTAAGCATCCAGAAAACGATGGCTTTGTGAGGCCATTTCTATGTTCAAGCAAAAGAAAAGGTTTGTGGCATTTGGACTTATGATCACTTTTCTAACAAATCCAAATATTTAGAAAAGTATTTGGAGAAGATGATACAAAAGAAATGTCCTTTTTTTGTTGTTGTAAACATAGCTTATTTTCAAGTAATAACAAGTATAATTCTTATGAAAACTCAATGCATTGAAACCCATTTGATGTTTCTCCCTTTGTTCTCTTTCAATAATGGGTAATAAAACAGTAGTTATATATATATATAAATATATATATATATGAGAGCATCTCTCACCTTACTATGAGAGATAGAGTGGGAGTTTTCACATTCATATCCAATACCAACAACTTAAATGTGAGGGCCCCCACCCTATCTCTCATATAAAGTGAGAGATATATATCTCATAGGAGCATATCTCATATATATATATATATATACATACATACACACACACACACACTTCCATACAAGTTCCCTTATGGTCTTACAGTACAAGCCGCCTCGTGGGGCCACCTACTGGTCCATCTCAATGGACCATCCAAACTTACCCCTCTTGTTTACATGGGTCCCGTTGGGTTTTTATCGATCCGAATAGAGTGAACCGTTGGATCAAGGGTCGATTTTATTATTTTATATAAAGCAATTAAACTTGTGGATCACGGATGAATGAGTTATAAGTATCAGATTGACTTCAAATTTGATATCTAGGTTGGCCCCACTTGGATCTTTCATTCCCCTCTTGTTCCATGAGATATATTAAATATCAGAAATCTGTCACTTGAATTCGAAATATTTGCCCATGGGATTTTATTAAATATCACAAATATGTCATGCGGAATTCATAAAGTTCAATCAAGTGTCTTATTCTTAATTGACGTTGTAGTTTTAATAACATTGAGTATTAATTGAATGAATGATTTTCATGCGCTTTGTTATGTTGATTACCTCATCATCATGGTGGGACCCACTGAAATTTAGGGGGGCTTACCTTTGGGAATAGTCTAGATCCACGCACCCATTAGGGCATGCGCATGAGCAAATTTCCCTTTAATGAATAATTTTAGTATTTTCTTAATTAAAAAATAATTAAAATTGTATGAAATTTAACCCATGCATTTCATGGGTCTTTAATGGTAGTTTATATCTTAAAGTTGTACTTGTTAGGGGGTAAGAAAACCAAATTTTCTTCCACTTATGTCACATCAGCAGGAAGAGTTATTATTCAAGATCAAGATCTTAACTTACATACCCAAGGTTTGGTAAATGAATAACATCTTACTTTTACCCAAATGGGATCCATCATAAGTGACCCACTAACCCAACCAATCATCTATCTCCATATTTGGGATTCATCACACCCAATCCTACCCCCTTCTATCAAACATATTGCGCATATATTCACCAATGGGTCTTATAGGCGCCGCTTAGATTAGTTGGATTTAATGGATATATTAATGCGGTTCCAATGTCATTTAAAATAGCCCATTATCATTACATTGTTTACAGGATCCTATAATGTTATGATATTTAGGTGGGCCACCTTAAAATTGATTTGATTGTCAATCAAAGGAGATTTTGGTAATTAATAAGTGATTTTCCAATAGAATCCATTGTTCATATATTTCACCATTACTTAAATTTAATGGGTATCATATGAGTTAAGTATCATTTAAGATGACCCACTATCATTACACTTAGGGCTATCAATCTGGCCCTTTGACGAGGGGGCTTGGCCCTCAAAAGTTCGCAAAGTGAGGGCCTTTTCTTTTGTCTTATAAAAGCCCGAGGATAAGGCAGGTCCCAATTTTGAAAAGCCTACAACCTTGAGGGCCGAGCTAGGCCTTGACTTAGTTAGCACAAGGGGGCTCAACCCGGCATTTTGTCTATTAATATAGAAAATAAATAATATATATATATATATATATATAGATTGTTACCAAAAACTATAAAGAGCCCCTTTAATTTGCAACTAATGACAGAGCCTTAATATTTTTCCGCAAAGCTATAGTAAAGGTGCACAGAGTCTTGCCGTTTAGTTGTTGGTACTCCGCATCTCAATTCACGGAGAATTCAATTTCATTGGGTCCATATTAGAGACGGTGGGACAGTTGTTACATCATTTGTGTAGGTCGCTACTTAGGCGACAAGGAATTTTGTTACCTTAGGAAATTATAATCAAAGCTTAGCCCTTTTTTTCTTTTTCTTTTTTTATGAATATCCCCATAGATCCTAATAAATCAAAGCTTGGCTTTTTTTTTTTTCTTTTTTTCATGGATATCCCCATAGATCCTAATATTTCCACCTATATTTGACTCTACGTTCGCCCAACACTGACGCATTCTTCAATCAAAAGGGAATAGAAGTTGTCATTGGTTAGATTGAATTCTCGTCATTAATGTAAACTACTAATGTCTGAGAGTTTAGATGGATAATTAACCATCAAATCTTCATTGAGTGGGGTTGAACTTTAGCCAGCCGCCACCAATCGATGCCAATTTCTTTCTACTGCCTTATTTCTTTCTATTGCCTTACTTCTATGATTATTGTTTCATTCAAGTGGACCCTTCATATGGAATTAAAGTTTACGACTTTGAACCATGCTCATATGGTTCAAAACATCTGTCATTCATTTTAGGTAGTTAGAGTTTAATTATTTTGTTACAAAATCCAATGTTGATATTGCAAATAATAAATTAGGGTTCATGCTAATTCAAAAGTGGCTTAATGCCTATTTGAACCACATATATAAAATAATTTCTTTAGGAAAGTTCTGATGGATTTTTTAATAAATATATCTAATTAAATCATATGAGACTTGTCAAACAGGCTTTCATGATCCATATTATTGCTTTATATAAAAAAAAAAGGTAGTACATAAACTAGTAAAAAAGACTACAACTAGCTGAAATTCAATTGCAGCAATCTTACTAATAATCTGACAACAAATAGAATTGGGCACATTACTTAAATTATGTAACTATGGCTAGTGTGCTAAGGTCTTTAATAGTGTCATCTATGTCCTAATTTCATGTCACAATACTGTCAAATTAGCTTATTTTATTCAATCTTAAATAACATTTTTATATGAGAATAAAGTAACTTATTTTATACATTCTTTTAGAAATGACATAAAATTAGATTGACTTTTGCATTGTAAGTTGCCTCGACTCCAATAAAGGAGGGGTAGCTATAGCTTAGAAGAATTATTATATATAACAATATAAAAAAACCATTTCTTTCGCCCAACCTGGCCCTTGAGGGTAGGGTAAGGGCTTCAATATTGTAGGCCTGCTGAGGGTTCTGATGACTTTGGCTTGACCTAGGCCCAACCAACATATTTGAGAGTAGGATAAGGGCTTAACCTGGCTTGGCCCTTTGATAGCCCTAATTACAATGCATGACCTAACAATGATTATACTACTTAAGTGGGCTACGTTGAGAATTGATTCGAGTTTTGATAATTCAGAAGTCATTTAACTAAATATAAATAAAAGGTTTAAAATTATATAATTGTTTAACTAAACATACAAGTAGTTTAAGCTAGGAGAACTGAAAATTAACTTATAGATATTTACTAATATATTGTTGAAGCATTGTATATGGATTTCTTTTTTATTAATTAAATCTGATGATTACATAAATGGTTTATAATTCGATCAATTCATTGTTATTTTTTTTATTTTATTGCCTAATTTGAGTATTAATTTTACTTTATTGTTCAATTCATATTAGACTTAGCGGTGCAATGCATGAGCCATATGCTAGACAAAAAGGAAAACTGATAGACTATCAACCACTATCATTAAAAGTAACTCATTATGTAAAGCAATGGGTTGCTCAGTTGGTTGGGAGCTTTGCTTCTCAACTAGTTGTCTATGGATTGATCCTCGGGATGGTCTCTCCCGAAGTGTGCGGGTTATTCACTATGACGGGACTTGAAAATCTCAATTATAATATATTCAAGCCGAGTGCTCTTGACTCAATTTTGACATGGTTCCGTCAATTTTGACTTTTGAATGGTGCCTTGCTATATATAGCTTTAACTCTAGCATTTTAAAGTACTTAACCACTACACCATAAACTCTTTTGCATAAAAGAATATTATATATATGTCAAAACTAGTTAAATGGAGCGGGGACCTTATCCACATGAGATCTTATAACTTTTTCTGAAAGTTGACGCCGGTTATACTTTATTTAGGATATATTCATAAAATTAACTATATTTTAGAATGTTGACCCTTATCAATATTGCATTTTATTTAGGATATATTCATAAAATTAACTATATTTTAGAATGTTGACCCTTATCAATATTGCATTTGTTTAGTCTTTTAATAAAATAAGAAAATCTAATTTATGTATCTGTATGTTTATTTATTTATATAAATGTTATTGGTGTAGTCCATATGATGTGAGCCTTGATGTTGAAGCATCGACTTGAATCCTTGAAAAAAACGGTCATAGTCAATTAGTCAGGCAATGTCCTCGTCACGTGAGGTTGAGCTGCGAAGGTCGATGAGACTGGAAATTGGAAAATGATAAATGATCGACTGAAACCCAAAATCAGCAGGGAGGTTGGGGTCGTGTAGTGGGGGTTGGAATTGCCACCTGATGGTTACCCACCATTTCGCAGTTTTAATATTTGTTTGGGCCGAAATTTCCATTTGCTGAATCTGCCATTATCAGGTATGTCATGGGGAAACCTGATCAAATCAACCGAATCAGCTTATGATCACTGTGCATTTTAAATTTATGGGAGGTGGCCAACCACGACAGGTGTTTAATACAAGACTTTTCTGCTTTCTAAGGCGTAAAGTAAAGTCCTTGGCCAATTGTAGGGGTGTTCATGGGTTGGGCCAAGAAAGATTTGGGCCTGGCCCGGTTTTAAACTACCCAGCCTGGGGCAGAATCGGGGCTATAAGGAGCTGGCCAAGCGTGGTCCGCCTGGAAAGCTGTAAGCTTGACCACAGCCCCATAGTGATATATAATTTAAAAAGAGAGTGAAATCATTTAATGTTGGGTATCGCTTAATTGGCTTGGTCTTGATTGCTTCTATGAGAGGACCACTGTTTGAGTCCCTCTCTTATCAATTGGGCCAGGCTGGGCTTTGGGCTCTCTACAACCGAGTTCAAGTCTAGCTCATCGATTAAACTGGCAGAGGTAAAATATCTGAGCCCGGCCTAAATGCTAAATTAAAAGGCATAAGCCCAGACCAAATCAGGCTGGTTCCCCAGACTAGCCCGGTCCATGAGCACCCCTAGCCAGCTAAACTACCATTTGTTGGTTGTCATTAACATGATTGGTATTAGATACCCTCCCAGTGGCACTGTTAAACGTGTGTGAAGGTTTGAATTAATTATTAAAGGGCCCGTGTTATTTAGAATCGAATATAAATCTCATTTTTAAAACTAAACACACTATTTCCCCCTTAAAGTACTAGCCTAAATCTCACTTATCATGCACCTTTAAATCAATCGTGAATAATGAAATATGACTGCATGAAACTTGGGCCAATGCCTAAACCAAAGATAGATGTGAAAGAAGGCCTTGATGAAGAAAAGGTGGGCCTAAGCACTTTAAATCAGCTGTATGCTGTCACCACATAAAAGTCTCTCACTATAGATAGGTACTCTGTCCCTAAAAAGCTCTAATCTTATTCTAATCATAGTGATATTCTTTTAACTACTTTTAAATAAAGCCATCTTTGCATCATTCAGTGAACTCTCTTTAGCTTAAGTGGTTCAATTATTTAATTCCTTTCATCATATGCTTTGGATTCGGGATTAGATTCTCCCATCCAAATTAAAAATGAAAGTCGCCATGAGTTCAACGTTTTGGGTCTTCCTGAATTGACATTTCATTATATTCAATGCACCTAGTTTCAAATTCAGACTCCCGTCAAGTGGGTAGTATATTAAAAGAGAAAATGATGGCGACCCAAGCTAACTGACTAGAATTAATGAGGGGAAAGAAAAACAGATAATGAAAGACATGAGATGATGAGGACCATGTTCACTGCACTTACTTCAGACAATGCCTTGGGTCAGGCAGCCATTCTATTTTAAGCTGAACCTGTTACGGAACCCCGTCAGTCCTAGTATACTTTAAATTGTTCTAGTAGCACTACTCGGCCCCACCCCATGTTTTCCACCATTTTAGGATATCTCGGTATTTTGAGCCGCACGTGGGGCATAGAGAATCCGAGATTTTGCTACTTTTATCGATAACTCGAACTCAGAGATATCGTGATATACCGACCGGTCTCGCTTAGTGCGCCACGTATGAATCCGCATCCACCCAATTACCCCACGTGACAAATATGAAATATCACATCACTCATTCCCGTTAATAAATCCCCCTGATCCGTACAAAGAATTTCTAAATTGCCACTCCACACATCCGTCGTTTGTTTCCTTCATTACAAAACCAATGGCATACCTGTAAAATTAAGCACAAGCAGGGGCATTTCCATGACTCTCCATTTATAAATGCATCGGCCACTACCTGAACCATTTCAAAGCAAAAGAGACTTTGAAAAGAGACCAAAACAGCAAGAGAGAGAGAGAGAGAATAGTCAATCCATGGCCGTAAAAACAGAGACGACGGGAAGGCGTGAGAGGAAGTCCGGCAGGCCGATTCCGAGGCGAGGTCAAGTGAAAGCCGCGATCGTGATCGGCTTGGCTCACTCCTTCGCCTCCTTCTTCTCTATTAACCGGCGAGCGTCGCCGGGCCGAGCCGGCTAAATTGGAGCCGGGAGCTACAAGGAGCTTCCATGTGTATGCTGCTGGACGATGTTTTTTTTGCAAGATGAAAATGTTGGTGTCCGGTTTTTGAGGGTGTAGAGAGAGACTGAAATCTGAGCCGTCCGCAGGAGTAGTAGTATGTAGTCATGTAGATCTGAGCTGTTTGTTGTACAGAAACAGTGTAGAATGATACAGAACGAAATGCATTCTCTTTTCCAATCTACTTTTCTCTTTCCTTCTTGTGTCGTTTTCTATGGAGTCCGATGGAAGTCATGCCCTGCGCATTTTAGCTAATTGAATTGTGCTTTGCTAACGTGTGCCAGCTTGAGTTCGGAAGTTCGGCTTCTCTGATTTTTCCCTTCCTCGCTGTCTGTTTTGCCTACTAACAGTCAAATCGGCGTGAGATTCCCACAATGGGTTTTGTAAGGTCAATTTTCGTTCGGACTAGAGATGGATAGGTCGGCTCGACCAGTCGCGGCTGTGTCAATCTTCCTTCTTCTTTCCGTCGGGATTTTAAGGATCGGCCCCTGTTTCAAGATCAAACACGGTGAACGCTCGATCGGATGGTCCAACCGAAAACCCTTTCAAGGATAATTTTAATATATCTTCAAGGGGAAATCCGGCCATACCTTTCTCCTTAGATACTTTCCTCTTTTATGCGATCCTCTCCTGGATTTTTGGTGTCCGTTAACCCACGTTTTGAACCTTCCCATCATGGTGACCTGGGCGAACGTGGCTCTTCATCGTGGGATCTCCTTCCTTCAGTTACGATCTTCTCTTTTATTTCTCTCTTCCTCAGATTTCTCCTCCCATCATCCCACGATCTTTAGCACCTTCCGCATTAAGGCTCTGCCAGCTATCCTGGCTTTGTTTGAACCAGTTTTACAACAGACGAATCCTCCTTCTTGGGCTAATTTCGCAGGTTGGGCCCGCTTTATAGATTGGGTGTGTTTTGGCCCAAATCCGCTTCCAAGTAGCTCGTTCAAACTTGTTCCCCACAATTGCCCCTTAAGCCTCCTTTTTTTCTTTTCCATTTTATGAGAAGAAAGGGGGCTTGAGATTTTTCGGGGACACACGGTGCTTCCGAGGTTGCTCGGCGCTTGGAAGAGTCTAACGCTACTAATTCTTCCAAAGCTACGAAGGTTGTAGAGGCTAAGGCGGTCGCTACTTTGAGTCTCCTGACGGCAAGTGAGATGGAGCTTGAGGCTCTCCGTTCCAAGCTAGCCGGATGGAGGTGGAGATGCGAGATGTTATGGAGAAGTCTAAGGACGCATTAATGTTTGAAAACTTGTTCCTACTGCCACTGTCGGTTCTATCCGAACTTTCTTTTTAGTCTAATGCTCACATCATCATGCCTAGCCATTAGCTAAAACGGAGATCAGTGCAGCATACCTAGTTTGAGATCTTTCCAGTTATGATTTTTCTTCTTCGGCACGAAGTAGTTGGTTTATTAATACCCCTTATTTTCAGGCCTTAGCCTTATTTCGGCATGGTTTTCCCGATAGGGTGTGCCCCCACTGCGGGTCCCCGACCATATACAAGTTTTTTGAGAATTTCATCATCGGCACAAGAATATAAATAAGACAACTTCCATAAATGGAATGCAAGAGTGATAATTTCTTTAGTACAAAGAATAGAATTTCTTTAAATTCGCTATGCTCCAAGGCCTTGGCAACGCTTTTCCTTTGAGCGTCTCCAGGTGGTAAGCTCATGTCCCCCCAACGGAAGTAACTCTGTATGGTCCTTCCCAGTTCGGCCCTAGCTTGCCGTGGTTGATAACTCCGGGATTAACTCCTAGCATCTCATGTGGAGTCCAAGCAAAACATTGGAGCTCTAATTGAGTAGTCGAATAAAACTGCTATGCTCATCCTCCGATATAGATGATCCAACCATCCAGTACCGCTCCTGATATTCTCCATTTACCGAAACCTTTTTTAGCTCCTCTACGGCCTTGTTGGTCAGGTCGGCAGTTTGATCTCCGACCTCTAACCGACTTAACTGTAGTTACTATTTTTGATGGGCCTTTCTCTCCGAGCATATGCTCTCCTCATCTGCCCTTTTCGCCTTTCCTTTGATTACCGCGATCAGACAGCTTCTGGATGCTGCTTGATCTCCTCTGATTTTCGTGGTTCCTTTCAATGTCGGGAAGCGGATCCTTTGGTGATAGGTCGACGGCACCGCCCTCATGCGATTAATCCATGTCCGCCCCATAATGGCATTATAGGGAGATGACATATTTACCACCAGGAATTCCACGTCTAAGCGGATGGGACCTGCACCTACTTGCACAGTTACCACGCCCATCGAGTGCACAGCTTGGCCACTGAACCCAAACAGGGGTATCGAGGTCGGCCTTAAATCTGAGTGCTTTAGGCTAAGCTTATCAAACAGCCCGGCATACACAATTTCCGATGACCTTCCCGGATCTATGAGCATCCTCCGTACACCATACCCCTGTACTCGTAAAGTTAGTACTAGGGCATCATTGTGGAGCTGGACCACATCTCGCAAATCTTCCGCTCTCCTTCGCCCAGACTTGTTTACTATGCTCGGGTAGGTGCTCATCTGATACACCTCTTTCAAGTGTGCGGCCCTCTTTCTCTGGGTCCTAAATGATTGGGTCTTTAAAGATCATCAGCACCCCTTCAAAGGCAACTCTTGTGGGTTCGGCACGACCCGTTCTTCTATCAGAGCCTTCTCCGAACTCCCTTATTCTCTTTCTCCTGGACCCCTCTTCCGTCGGGCAAGCCCATTTCTGCTTGGGTATGTTCAGGTCTTCTTCCAGCTTTATGAATTCTTCAATCTGTTCCACCAGTTTCCTTTGTGTAGCAGGAGACTGCTTCGTTAAGGACTGCCGAAACTGGTTTTCCCTTGACCGTCCGAGCTTGAAGGTCGCTACTGCCATCTGCTCGTTACTACCTTCCACCTCATTGTAAAGGCGCCAGTATTGCGCTGTACACCTTCAGGCTTTCGGAGCCTAGTTTCCTGAGTGACAGCAATGCCCTAATGTCCTTTGGTTGCTTGGAATTTGTCACAAAGCGTGTTACAAAGGACCCAGCTAGTTCATGAAAGCTGTGAATTGATCTTGGCTTCAGGCGGGAGAACCATTTCAAGGCTAGGCCCCCCAAGCTGGAGGGGAATACCTTGCACATCAGATGCTCGTTTCCAACTCAAGGTGCCACGGATTGTTGGAAGTGCTAAACGTGGTTGGTAGGATTTGAGGTTCCATCATAGATCCTCATTTTGGGAATGGAGAATCACCGAGGTGGATCTGCCTTTTCTATTTCTTCCGAGAAAGGAGATTCGAAGTTTTGGGCATTCTTCAAGTATCTTACTCTGGTCGGATCCTCCAGCGGGAGTTTCCGATCAATCAATGCCTTCTCTATGAGGGCCAGCACATCTTCCTCAACGAGCCCCCTGGTCGACGCTTTTCTTTCAAAGTCTCTTTGCAACTCCCCCTCCCTGGGGTGTCGAGCTTGAGTCTCATCATCTCCTCTATTCCTTCAAGGTTGCGAACTTGAAGTCCTGCTTCATTCATCTCCCGCCTGCCAGGACTTCAACTCTATCCGGTGATTTCCGTGCCTTTGCTCTGTTGAGCGCCCTCAACGATCCGTCCTCTGGGTCCCATGAGCATTCCCTTGGTTTAAGGAATCTCGTGGTACTCTCCTTGTCACCTCCAGCTCCATTAATAAGCAGTCAATTTTCTCTTGCTATTGTTCAACTCCCTCCGCCAGCTCTCGCATTGCCCTTCTGCAGGCCAGCTGAAGTCGGGAATGGGTGTCTCATGGCGGGGCATGCCTAGCGATGTCTCGATCTCGTCTTCGGTGAGTCTCTTCCTGCACAGAAGGTGATATCACCACGCGGCTTGGGCCTGCACGATGGACTTCTTACCGGACTAGCCCCCTCATCTCTATGGTGGGGGTTGTTCCGTCGCTTTCTGTGCAAGGGACATAATCAAAGTCTGCTTCATTGGAATATGCATTTGTAGGATTTTTGCCCAATCGTTCAAGCTGATCCTTTCGCAATACTTCCTCCTTTTGAGATGGAGGTCGTCCTGTTCGAGATGGTGAATTTAGGTTTGGCCCTTGATTCGACATCTTTCTCAGCTAGATAGAACTTTTGGTGGGTTTTGCTTTTCGCTTCCCACAGACGGCGCCAATTGTAAGGTCAATTTTCGTTCAGACTAGAGATGGATAGGTCGGCTCGACTTGTCGCGGCTGTGTCAATCTTTCTTCTTCTCTCCGTTAGGATTTTAAGGATTGGCCCCTATTTCAAGATGAAACACGGTGAAAGCTCGATCGGATGGTCCGACCGAGAACCCTCCGATGCGTAAGTCAGTAATAGATCTCAAGGATAATTTTAGTATATCTTCAAGGGGAAATCTGGCCATACCTTTCTCCTTAGATACTTCCCTCTTTTATGCGATCCTCCCTTGGACTTGGATTTTTGGTGTCCGTTAACCCACGTTCTAAACCTTCCCATCATGGTGACCTAGGCGAATGTGGCTCTTCATCGTGGGATCTCCTTCCTTCAGTTACGATCTTCTCTTTTATTTCTCTCTTCCTCATATTTCTCTTGCCCATCATCCCACAATCTTTAGCACCTTCCCCATTAAGGCTCTGCCAGCTGTCCTGGCTTTGTTTGAACTAGTCTTACAATAGACAAATCCTCTTTCTTGGGATAATTTCACAGGTTGGGTGTGTTTTGGCCCAAGCCCGCTTCTTAGTCGTTCAAACTTTCTGCCCATGGGTTTTAAGAATTAGAGAACTTAGAAGAATTTGGACTCACGGGAAAGGGACTGTTTCTTTACTAAAATTTAAAGAATTTCTACTTGAACACCCACAAAATTGTGTAACCCATTTCCACGCGTTCGCTGTGACAGAATCCCACAAAAATAGTTTTCCCCAGAAATGGTTTTCCACAATGTTAGTTTTTCCTCACAAGAGTAGGAATTGTGTTTCCCATGGGCGGTGTCAGACTTCCAGTTCCACAGTTACCCATATATAAAGCACTTTTCTTCGCTGTTCCTCGAAATCGAATTCACTGTTCCTCGAAATCGAATAACAAACCCAAACTGTCTTGCTCTAGCGATCTCCATCTCGATCAACATCATGTCAGCGATCTCCACTCATTCTGATTGGATGCACAAAACAAGAGAGATTCAGATCTGGTTCTCGTCGGGCCACACCTTTTGATCGGACACACAATAAGAGAGACGGTTTCTATCTTGACCTGTGGAGTCACAAAGGTTTCTGATCTCTCTCGTTTTTGTGGCATGAAAATGGTCTTGGACTTGATGGGTTGCAGTTAGGTTTGCGAATGGAATCATCTCTCTCGTTCTTGGATTTGAGTTAGGTGCGTGGGGATTTGTAGTTGGGGGTGGTGGTGGTTTTTAGGTTGATGGGTGGTTGGTTGTTGGGTTTGGTGGTGGTTGATGGATTTGGGGGCATTATGGCTGGGCGATGGTTTTGGTTTACGGCTTCGGTGACGAGGGCTTGATCCAAGGTCGATCATGATGATGGCTAGGTTTTGATGATTGATAATGAGGAGGTGATGATGATGGATTAGGATGGGTTGTGTAGTGGGACTCAATTGACGGCTAGGCAGAGATGTGGCTGGGCATGTAAGTAGGGATGTGGTGGGACTCCGTTGATGAACTTGGTGGCACAAGATCATGGCTAAACAGAGATATGGTGGGGCTCAATTGATGGATTTGATGAGAGTCAAGTTCATGGCTGGACAGAGATGTGGTGGGACTTAATTAATGGCTTTGGTGGGACTAAAGATTATTGTTGGATAGAAATGTCCTTCAAATTAAGGAATCTATAGCCGCACCAAACACAATAAGCACAGATTCATTGAGGATAAAATAATTATACCAAATATGAATTTCCAGCTTCCACTTAAATCTATTCTTAAATATTCGTTTATCATGGAATTCTCTAATGTGGCAAACTGTTAATTCTATGGAAAAGGCTTGTACACAAACGCGCCCTAAAGGAAGAAGCAAAGGGCCTGAAATTTCAAGACTTCGTCTGGGCATTTGACATCTTTTAGGTGACTAAAAAACTTGGAATTCTTGAGAAAAAATAAAATGCGGGACTAGACATCATCATGTCATGTCTAAAAAATCCCCACCGACGGTACCTCCATCTCTAGTTCTTGTCAAAATTCTACCAAAGAAACAGACTCGGTAGTAGGTGCGTGTGGTGCATTTTAACTCGTGATCAGCATAGGTATGGCCAACATTGCAGCTTAAATATTGCCCCATTAATTTTTTTTTTATGAAATTTATAAAGAAATTAAAAGAAGAAAACATTATAGGAATATCTCTTTATCTAAACTAAAAGCTAATGGCATAAAAAGGAAAGAGGAGAATTTAAGTAAAAGAAAATGATAGAGTTTGGGTAGAAAGAGAGTTATTGCAGAAATTGAGAAGTGGAAGTAGTTGTGGTTTTCGAAAGCACTACTAGAAAAAGGACTTTTAGCGACCGCCAAAAGCTGTCGCTAAAAGTGTCGAGATCGCTAATAACCTTTAGCAACCGTTCAACGACCACCAAGACGGTGGCGCAATAACTTCGTTGCAAAAACTTGGCGGTCGCTAATACGTTTGCGACCGCTAAGTGACGGTCGCTAAAAGGTTTTTTTATAATTTTTTATATTAAAATTTTTTTTTATCATTTTAGCGGCCGCCATAGCGGTAGCTAATACTTTTTTAAAATCTTTTATATTTTTTTAAAATGTTTTTTAAAGCATTAGTGGCCGCCATAGTAGTCGCTAATACTCAAAAACTTTTCACTTTTAGCGACCGCCAATGGCAGCCGCTAAAGGCAATTTATTTATTTTTAATCTTTTTCCTAATTCCTCAATTTTCATCTTGCTTTTTATACCTGTACCTGAATATATCATTTGCAACTACTACCATCAATTCAAAATACGAATAACAAAACAAAGTCTTATATTAATGATATTCAAAACATCACAAAAGTTTCAACAAATTATATCCATAACAATTCCAGCAATAAAAAAAAAACATATTGTCCGTGTAAGGTAACGTGATGGATCCGATGCTCTCAAACTTAAAGACAAAAAGGGAAATAAATATTAATAGTCAATTATAAAAATTGGCAATTCACAACAAATATAAACAAAATTAAGTATTAAAATTAAAATTTTGAAATTTAAACCTACGTTTGCACTTTACGAGCAATCCGGGAGTCGGAATTTCGTTCGGCCAGTTTCTGTAAGTCAGGAATGACTACGGGCCCTTGCCCGTCTAGTTTCACGGGCATTGGAGCCCGTTTGCTCTTTTTGGGCGCCAGAGGCTGGTTTTATAAGTTTTAAGTTAACGTTTTGAGTTAAACCTATGTTTGCACTTTACTTACAATCCGGGAGTCGGAATCTCGTTCCGTCAGTTCTTGCAAGTCAAGAATGACTACGGGCCCATGCCCTTCCAGTTTCACGAGCACCAGAGCCTGTTTACATGTTTTATGCGCTCGGAAGCTGTTTTTCTAAGTTTTAAGTTAACATTTTGTGTTAAACATACGTTTGCACTTTACGAGCAATCTGAGAGTTTGAATCTCGTTCCGTCAGTTCTTACAAGTCAGGAATGACTACGGGCCTGCGCCCATCAAGTTTCACGGGCAACGGAACCCGTTCACTCGTTTCGGAAACTCGGAGGCTGGTTTTCTTAGTTTTAAGTTAACGTTTTTAATTAAACATACGTTTGTACTTTACGAGCAATCCGGGAGTTAGAATCTCGTTCCGTTAGTTCCTACAAGTCAGGAATGACTACGGGCTCGTGTCTGTCTAGTTTCACTGGCACTGGAGCCCGTTTGCTAGTTTTGGGAGCCCGGAGGCTGGTTTTCAATGTTTTAACTTAACGTTTTCAGTTAAACCTACGTTTACACTTTACGAGCAATCCGTGAGTCGGAATCTCGTTTCGTCTGTTTTTGCAAGTCAAGAATGACTACGGGCCCATGCTCGTCTAGTTTTATGGGCACCGGAGCCCCTTCGCTAGTTTTGGGCATCCGGAGGCTGGTTTTCTATGTTTTAACTTAATGTTTTGAGTTAAACCTACGTTTGCACTTTACGAGCAGTCTGTAAGTCGGAATCTTGTTCCGTTTCCTACAAGTCAGGAATGACTACGGGCTCGTGCTTGTCCAGTTTCACGGGCACCGGAGCCCGTTTGATCGTTTTGGGCACCCTTAAATCTACGTTTGCACATTACGAGCAATCCGTGAATTCGACTCTCGTTCCGTCAGTTCCTGCAAGTCAGGAATGACTACGGGCTTGTGCCCGTCCCATTTCACAGGCACCGGAGTCCGTTTGCTCATTTTAGAAGCTTGGAGGCTGGTTTTTAAAGTTTTAACTTAAAGTTTTGAGTTAAACCTACGCTTGCACTTTACGAGTAATGTCGGAGACGGAATCTTGTTCCGTGAGTTCCAGTAAGTTGGGAATGACAATGGGCTTGTGCCCGTCTAGTTTCACGGGCATCGGAGCCTGTTTGCAAGTTTTGGCCGCTCGGAGGCTGATTTTCTATGTTTTAACTTAAAGTTTTTAGTTAAACATACGTTTGCACTTTACGAGAAATTCGGGAGTCAGAATCTCGTTCCGTCTATTCCTACAAGTCAGGAATGACTACGGGCCAGTACTCGTCCAGTTTCACAAGCACCGGAGCCCGTTTGCTCATTTTAGGGGCCCGGAGGCTGGTTTTCTATGTTCTAACTTAACGTTTTTTATAAAACCCTACGTTTGCACTTTATGAGCGTTCCGTCAGTTCCTGCAAGTTAGGAATGACTACGGGCTTGTGTCCGTCCATTTTTACGGGCACCAGAGCCCGTTTGCTAGTTTGGGTGTCCGGAGACTGCTTTTCTATGTTTTAACTTAACGATTTTAGTAAAACCTACGTTTGCACTTTACGAGCAATCCGGGAGTCGAAATCTCGTTCCGTCAGTTCCTGCAAGTCAGGAATGACTAAAGGCCGGTGCCCGTCCAGTTTCACGGGCACCGGAGCCAGTTTGCTCATTGATGGACCCGATTCTTCCCTCTCTCCCGCTGCCTCCGCCCCGGGTCTTTCGGGGTACGGCGGAGGGGAGGAGAAAAAAGGTAAAGGGTATCAACATTTTGTACGGGTATGTCAATTTCACTTTTCTACTTGGAATCTTGGAATGGTGATCCGAAGATCCACCTTCACAAGTAGAATGGGGAAATAAAACTTTTTCTAGTTTCCCATTGCACACATATTTTAAGAAAAGAGACAAAGGTTTTTTTTTATATGCCGTGAAAGGCGATTTCATTTGTTTGCCGTAAAAGGCGATTTACAAATCTTATCCATTATGAAAGACAAGAATTGTGATTTTTTTTGTCTCTTGAAAAAAAAATACAAAGTACAAAAGGAAAAGCAAGAAAAGGGATCTAACTTCTCATTCGATTGTGGGGACACGTTCAGATCGACGGTCGCGAGCCATGTATGAGCTCCGCCGTCGTCCATGCAGATGAGAACATGATTCTTGGATTCTTGGCTTGGCTTTTAACCTCAGATTTTTAAAGGACAAAGACCAAGAGAAGGTCTTATATCCGATAAAAAGCTAAGTAAACGGGCTGAAAAGCCACGTTTTAGCCATGTTGGTAAAAGAAGGGAGGTCCTTGGGGGGGGGGGGGGGGGGCCCCCCAAGGGTGCTTCAATCACTTTTTGGTGGTCTTGCAGCAGAGTTGCAGGAGTTCTGGATTTTCCGGGCAATTCTCTGGACTTCGAGTGAATTTCTCTGGCGATTTCTCTGGAATTTTTTCCCAGGTTTTCTGAGCAATTTTTCTTGGCAATTTTCTAGATTTTTTTCCGGGTTTTTCCCTTTGGAATGCCCTCCTATTTATAGGCCTTTGGTAGCCATTTAGGAGGGTTTATGAGCATTGAATGCATTAATGCTCATAATGGGAGGAGTTACAAGTTTTAAATTATTTGTTTTGTAACTCCTTTTTCCTTGAATCTGATTGGCTGATGGAGAATAATGAGCTTTTAATTGCCTTTAATCTCCATCATGGGAGGAGTTTCATGGCTTTAATGCCATAAATCATTTGACTTGTAACTCCCATTTGCTTGCTTTTGATTGGATTGTCTAAAATAATGAGTTAATGACCGCATTAACTTGTCATAAAATGGGTCATTTAACCTCCTTAATTGGTCGCCAAGTCGCTTGAAGAGTCGCGGGCCGCGCCGCGTCTTTTGAAATTCTTCTTGCGATGATCGCCGGTGGATCCACATGTTGTTTGATGTCGGATGACGATGCAATTTCAGACATTGATTAATGTCAACGTGCCGGCAACATCTGTCCTGTCGATTTCACGATCGGGCGGGCAGAAAGTGTGCTTTCTTTGTCGGCCGATTGGCGATTTCTAGGCATCTAATCATCATCCAATGATTTCGGCTGCGAATCCGTGATGTTGACGAAGATCGACGGATTTCATGCACGAAAAATCAGATTTTGGGAAAATCACAGGGGCCAATCAACTCGAAACGCGAAAAGGACCGGAAAAAGGGGTCTTCCGGCGACTTTTGGGTCGCTGGAACTCCATGGTCGCCGGCGACCATGGGGCTGGCGACCTTGGGCCATGGTTGCCGGAGACCATGGGCCAAGGTCGCCGGCGCCCATTTTTCAGCCGCCATTCGGTCGCCTTTTCTTCGCCGTTTTTCGATCTTTTTTCATTCTTTTTTCTTCTGTATTTTTCCTTACATTTCCCCTCATTTATTGGCCTGATTCTCTTGAAGAAAACCCGACGAGAAGCCACACAAATCGGAGCACAAAGTTTCCTATTTTTCTGGAAAGCCGAAGACTTTGTTGTGCGGTATTGCCGATTTTTTTGTCAAGCATTGAAACTAGGCCAAAACGATGTCGGAATGACCTGAAATTTGACGTGGAGCTTCTTGAGCAGTAGATAGGACCAACCATAGGCTTTGGTTTGAGTTTTGAAGCCGTTTGGGGTCCTGCAAATGCTCGCCTTGATTTCGCCATGAGGAAAATGCCGAGCTTTGAAATTAGGCCAAACGATATCCGTTTGACCTAAAACTTGACGGGGGACCTATTGGAGTCATTTTGAGATGATCCATTAGCTCCAATTTGGATGCCATGATTCCAGGGTGCTCCGCCGCCGGCAGGCCTGATTTTGCTTCGGAGCGTCGAGGTCGGGTCAAACGTTGTCGGAATGACCTGAAATTTGGCATGGAGCCTTTTGGAGGTATTCTGAGACCATCCGTAGGCTCTGATCGAAGTTTTGAAGTCTTCGACACTGTCGTTGCCGGGAGCTCCTGTCTGGCTGTCGGAGGAGTGAAGTTAGGCCAAATGATGTTGAAACGGCCCAAAACTTCATGTGTACCCCTCTTTTGGCTGCTTTGAAAGACCTTGCAGTTTTTGTTTGACTCTGACAAGATCTGATGCTTGAAGTGGCGCCTTCCTATTTATGGTAGGATGTGGCTCCATGTAGCTTTTGGTGTTGAAGGGACATAGTGATATTTTTGGTGTCAACACTCATTTTGGGCGCCCGAAGGCTGGTTTTCTATGTTTTAACTTAACGTTTTCAGTAAAACCTACGTTTGCACTTTACGAGCAATCCGGGTGTCAAAATCTGGTTCCGTCAGTTCCTACAAGTCAGGAATAACTAAGGGCCCGTGCTCGTCCAGTTTTACGGGGCACCAGAGCCCGTTCGCTCATTTTGGGCGCCCGGAGGCTGGTTTTCTATGTTTTAACTTAACGTTTTCGATTAAACATACGTTTGCACTTTACGAGAAATTCAGGATTTGGAATCCCGTTTCGTAAGTTCCTAACAAGTCAGGAATGACTATGGGCCCGTGCCCGTCCAATTTTACGGTCACCGGAGCCTGTTTGCTCATTTTGGACGTTCGGAGGCTGGTTTTCTATGTTTTAACTTAACGTTTTGAGTTAAACTTACGTTTGTACTTTACGAGTAATGCGGTAGAAGAAATCTTGTTCCGTGAGTTCCAGTAAGTCGGGAATGACAACAGGCCCGTGCCCCTCCAGTTTCACAGGCACCAGAGCCCGTTTGCAAGTTTTGGGCGCCTGGAGGCTAGTTTTATATGTTTTAACTTAACGTTTTTAGTTAAACATACGTTTGCACTTTACGAGAAATTCGGGAGTCGGAATCTCGTTCCGTAAGTTTCTGCAAGTCAGGAATGACTACGGGCCCGTGCCCATCCAGTTTCACGGGCACCGGAGCCCGTTTGCTCATTTTGGGCGCCCGGAGGCTGGTTTTTTATGTTTTAACTTAAAGTTTTCAGTTAAACCTACGTTTGCACTTTACGAGCAATCCAGGAGTCGAAATTTCGTTCCGTCTATTCCTGTAAGTCAGGAATGACTACGGGCCTGTGCCCGTCCAGTTTCACAGGCACCGGAGCCCATTTGCTCATTTTGGGGGCCCGGAGACTGGTTTTCTATGTTTTAACTTAACGTTTTCAGTTAAACCTACGTTTGCACTTTACGAGAAATCCGGGAGTCGGAATCTCGTTCTGTCAGTTCCTGCAAGTCAGGAATGACTATAGGCCCATGTAGGTCTAGTTTCACGGGCACCGGAGCCCGTTGACTAGTTTTGGGCGTCCGGAGGCTGGTTTTCTATGTTTTAACTTAACGTTTTCAGTTAAACCTACGTTTGCACTTTACGAGCAATCTGGGTCGGAATCTCGTTCCGTCTATTCCTGTAAGTTAGGAATGACTACGGGCCCATGCCCGTCCAGTTTCATGGGCACCAGAGCCCGTTTGCTCATGTTGGGCCCCCTGAGGCTGGTTTTCTATGTTTTAACATAACATTTTCAGTAAAATCAACATTTGCACTTTACGAGCAATCCGGGAGTCGGAATCTTGTTCTGTCTGTTCCTGCAAGTCAGGAATGACTACGGGCCCGTGCCTGTCCAGTTTCACGGGCACCGGAGCCCTTTTGCTCATTTTGGGCCCCCGGAGGCTGGTTTTCTATGTTTTAACCTTACGATTTCAGTTAAACCTACGTTTGCACTTTACGAGCAATCCGGGAGTCGGAATCTCGTTTCGTCAGTTCCTACAAGTCAGGAATGACTATGGTCCCGTTCCCGTCTAGTTTCACGGGCACCAGAGCCCATTTGCTTGTTTTGGGGGCCCGGAGACTGGTTTTCTACGTTTTAACTTAATGTTTTCAGTTAACCCTACGTTCACACTTTACGAGCAATCCGGGAGTTAGAATCTCGTTCCGTCAGTTCCTGCAAGTCAGGAATGACTACAGGCCCTTGCCCGTCCAGTTTCACAGACATCAGAGCACGTTTGCTCATTTTGGGCGCTCAAAGACTGGTTTTCTATGTTTTAACTTAACGTTTTCAGTTAAACTTACGTTTGCACTTTACGAGAAATTCGGGAGTTGGAATCTCGTTCCGTCAGGTCCTATAAGTCAGGAATGACTACGGGCCCGTGCCCATCCAGTATCACGGGCACCAGAGCCCGTTTTTCGGAGGCTGGTTTTCTATGTTTTAACTCAACGTTTTCAGTAAAATCTACGTTTGCACTTTACGAGCAATTTGGGAGTAGGAATCTCGTTCCGTCAGTTTCTGCAAGTCAGGAATAACTACGGGCCCGTGGCCGTCCAGTTTCACGGGCACCGGAGCACGTTTGCTCATTTTGGGCGCCTGAAAGTTGGTTTTTTATGTTTTAACTTAACGTTTTTTGTTAAACCGACGTTTGCACTTTACGAGAAATTCGGGAGTCGGAATCTCGGTCCATAAGTTCCTGTAAATCAGGAATGACTTCGAGCCCGTGCCCGTTCAGTTTCACGGGCACCGGAGCCCGTTTGCTCGTTTTGGGCACCCGGAGGCTGGTGTTCTATGTTTTAATTTAACGTTTTCAGTAAAACCTACGTTTGCACTTTACGAGCAATCCTGGAGTTGGAATCTCATTCCGTCAGTTTCTGCATGTCAGGAATGACTACGGACTAGTGCCCGTCTAGTTTCACAAGCGCCTAAGCCCGTTTGCTCGTGTTGGGCGCCCGGAGGCTGGTTTTCTATGTTTTAATTTAACGTTTTCAGTTAAACCTACATTTGCACTTTACGAGCAATCCGGGAGTTGGAATCTCGTTCCGTCAGTTCTTGCAAGTCAGGAATGGCTACGGACCCGTGCCCGTCCAGTTTTATCCTAAGTTTCTAATTTTTTAAGTTCCAAAATCTATTAATTTCTGACATAACTTAACAAATTTCTATACATGTTGAAATCTTAAAAATTAAAAAAATAATTATACCTAGTCACGATCAGTCGAGCCTGCTGGATCATGATTGCCCTCTCCAACCGAGTCATGACGGGCCCGGTGGCTGCTGCCAGTGTCAGGTGCCTGAAATTATTTATTATACAGTTAAAAACAATAAAAAATATAAATATTGACACATCAATGACATAATTGACAATTTAAACGTACAATTTTTTTCTTACTAACCTGAGTAATGGGCGGTGGGTCTGAAGTAAGTGGGCTGCGACTCTGTGATAGACGAGCCTCCAGCTCTGCCATCTCCGCTCTTAACTCAGCCCTTATTTGTGCCCTCACCTCATTGGTCACCTCCTTTCTGATTGCTACCTTTATGGACTGCAACAACTCCTCGACCTCCTCATCTGTACGGAGGCGCAAGCCCTGGGAGGAGCTAGCACCGGATGACTCCGATCGCGTGATGTGCGAGCATGGAATGCCCGTCCCATAAGTGAGCGTGTATCCGTGCCCATCCAGACCAACAACGGAGTAGAATATCTCATCCCTCCGTGATGACAAACTGCGCTCCTCCTTGGGTAACTCCTCCAGGCGTGACTGATACTGTGCCTGCATAGTTGATTCATTTAATATATTATCATGCATAACAAGACATAGTAATAGAAAGATAATTTAAGCGATTCAATATAAAAACTTACGAAGATAGCTGCAACCTCTGGGTGGTGAGGATCTTGAGAATGCATCCAGATGGATATCCTGTCGACCGGAACACCCTCAGAACGCAACTGTTTGGTGGAGAGTTATATTATTAGTATACTATCATACAGAATGACAAAAATATAAATTACATGTACAATCTAACTTTTTACCTCGTGGCGGATCTGGATGATGTGTCGAGTCCCCAACCTGTGTGCGGGACCTTGCATTGCGCAGTTCCGCGCATTCGTAGCAGCCTCTCTCTATTTTCAATTTTTATCAGTTAATTTTTGTTAGTTTCGTTAGTCACTAGTAAATTGTTAAAATTAAAATAAAAAAAATTACAAGTTTCTCACCTGAACCTCCTTGCTCGTCCAGTACCGGACGAGCTGAGTCCACTGATCCGGGAGAACGCCCCTCGGAACTCGCTTAAGTATGTCGGGCACATCCTGATGTGGCTTCCAATGCTGCATCTTAACTTTATTTTTATGATCTTTTCACATCTTCTGGCACTTTGACATGCAAACTGGTCGGAAGAGCTCAGGACATGCCCTCAAATTGTCCTGAAAAGGAAGGATAATTTTTCATTAAGTTATGGTTTAAATTGACACATCCTGAGGAGAAATGTTAAATTATTACTTTAACCTGCTACCAGGTACGATCTAGTGTCTCCACAGGGAATGCCTCCCAATCAAGTGTAGTCAAAGGGAATGCATATGGATCCCAGACCATATGTCCTAACTGGCTGATGAGCTGGCGAGCATGCGGACTCACCGGATGGTATGTCTCATCAAACTCCACGTCTATGGGATGACCGGAATTCCACGTCCGGATCCCTCTAGCAGGGCCTCTCCCCTTGCTGGAAGATGGGCCCGTGCTCGTAGCACCTGTTCAAATTAGAGATAACTTAATTAAATTGAATTAAAATAATTTTCTAGAACTAAAATGTTTTAATTAAATAAACTTATACTAGTCTTTGTATCGGCCAATGCAAGCTGAGACGATGGAGTTGAAGAAGTCGACGTCGAAGCGTCCACTAGGGTGGATGGACTCGGATGAGACGTCGATGGCCTACTCGGTGGGGCCATCGAACTAGACTGGGCGGCATCCGGTGTCGGTCTAGGCTCCTTAGGTGGCATGCTGGCCTGGGCTTGGCGCAGCAACTTGTCCATCGTTCGCGGATGATCTCTCCTCTTTTGTCCTGACATATTTGTTCAAATGTTTGTAAGATAAATTTCATTAAACTAGATAATTGAAATTAACATTTTAAAATTATTTACACTGAAATTTAACATTGGTGAATTAGTTCCCAACTGTTCACTGGTCATGTTAATGGTTTCTCGAACCCAATGAACATCTTCATCACGTTGAACAATTGCATTCTGGTTAAGAAATTGTTGGGCGAATGCATCAACATCTGGCTCATCACATTCAATCTGATACACTCTCCTCCTTGACATTTTAACTGCAAACTGCTAGTTAGGATCTTTCGGATCTCTGACATAGTAAACTTGCTCCGCCATTGAGGACAATATGTAGGGTTCGACACTTATTCGATCATCACGATATAACAGATTGTTAAAATTCACCAATGTAAACTGGTAATTATCTGTTTTCACCCCTCGGATGGGATCCACCCAATCACACTTAAACAATAGAAACTTTAACCAGTGATTGTATACAACTTCAACAATATCCTTCAACTGGCCATAGTAGTAACCAGCATCGACAGATGGACAACCGAGTCCACTATTTTTCGTCGCTCGTTTCTCATCTACATCCTTGATGAGAAATCAAAAACCGTTGACATCACAAGTTGTGTAACGTCGGGCCGTTATAAAGGGGCCATCAGCTAACTGTTTCATTTCATCGGTCAAATTGGGATCGTTGGTTTTTCATAAACTACACACCTACGCAATGCATGTAATCACTGAATATCACTACATGAAAGTAATATGACATGAACAAGTGAAACTACTCCTAATGATTGAATACGTACGTGATTCTTGAACCATTCGTGAAATGACCAGTAATGGGACTGATGAATTTCATTTTCTGTAGCACGAGGCATGTCCTGTTTGAACTCATCGATGTGTGTCCTGCGATGCATAACACGTGTTAACGACAAGTATGATAATTTAGGCAAAAAATTGACAAGTTACTCTTATGAATGAGTGATAACTTACTGAGTCAAAGCCACAACAGATGGGGTGTTGAACAACACCCATCGGTGAACTTGAATCCACTCAATATTATTGAGATCAAATTGCATGCCCTCCCCAATTGGACCATCATTAATCCGCGAGGGCCTAGTTAACTTTGTTTTAATATTATCTTTAAGATATGCTGCGTATAAATTGGTGCACTCATTCATCGAATACCCCTTAGCTATTGATGCCTCTGGACGAGCTCTATTACGAATATACCTCTTCAATGTGTTCATGTACCTCTAGATAGGATATATCCATCTGAATTAATTGGACGGGGCCACCAAGCAGGGCTTCACTAGTTAAGTGTATGGTCAAGTCAACCATGATATTGAAAAATGCTG
>QPKB01000008.1:16557216-16580132 GCA_003546025.1 Camphora micrantha | reverse complement strand
GATATATTTTATTTTTATTAGGCGACCAAATATAAAATTTCATCGCTAAAAATTTAATTCATATTATTTTATAAATTGCTGCCTGCCACCTCAAAAATCTCTTTTACGCTGAATATAATAAAAACCTACTCATTCAACTAAAATAAAATATATAATAAAAACCTTCCCATTAAACAAAAATAAAATGTACAAATAAAACATGTTCATTCAACTCAAACAAAATGTACAATAAAACCTACTCATTCAACTCAAATAAAATGTATAATAAAGTCTGCTCATTTAACTAATAAAAAATTTACAAAACCTGCTCCTTCAATATATTAGAAAACATATAACTATTAAATCCAACCCACAAGTTTAGTCCCATCATCGTTACTAATTCAAGTAAAAATGTAGCATCCAAAATAATATAAGTACAATATTCTTATGAAAAACAAAAGGATGTTCAAGCAATTGGCCTATATTACATTGATCTCCAATCCCAACCTGTGGTACAAAAAAAAAAAAAAAATGTTAGGAATTAAACATGAGAATCAAAAGCAAAGTAAGTGAGACAAAATAAAAGCCTAGGAAAATTAAAAAATAAAAGTGAACTTGAAGTAAAACAAGTTGATTCAAGATCACAAACCTGAATCACTATCCTAACAATTAATATGAGTATGTGATGTCCATGGTGAAATGGAAGTTATACTGATGCAATGCCCACAAAGTAAGAAGAACCCAGAAATCCAAACACCAAACAACACAACATAAAATTTTTTCTACAATGATCTGATTTAGGTGATCAACAGAAGGGCCCTTCATGTCCTACTGCGTTGACCAAATCCCATATTTCAATTCATCCCATAAACTTGATTGATTGTTACAATATTGCCAACATCTTAACTGTTCAAATTATTGCTAACATCACGACTGTTTGGTGCAGAACATTCCTGCTGAGTTCCAAGAGGCAAACGACCTGTCAACGATATAGAATATGACCATAACAAACTCAAAGGGGCGGTCATGGCTTGTGAAATACTGATAAGAATGGTCATAACACGCTCAAACACATTACATACAGTGAGAAATTTTTCTACATTATGGTGCCCCAGTTATGCAAATCAAACCATAGAGTTGTCTGATGATATGGAAGTTTACAGAGTTGTCACTTGTCAGTGTCTGGTGATATGCTAGTCCAGATTACTATCTTGCACAAGTAGTTAATGCTTTGTGGAATAAAGGCACATCGGAAATAAACCCACTCATAAACACTAAACTACTATGAGCCATGGAACTGTACTCTGTCTCCGTCTTAAATTGCCTCCACAAAGACTTACATTTCACATGTGTAATTAAAGTTTTCTTCAGGGAAACCTAGTGAGCAAATATAAACTGTAAACCTTGCTGACTACATTAACCAATACAGCATATGCCCTTCTATATAGGTATGTGAACTGTCTGGGCATGGATTGGTTCAGAACCAAACTTTGAAATGGTTGGGCCAAAAATTTAAGCTCAGCTCTGCACATTGACATTTGACAACCTTGAGAAACAAAACCAGAATCCTCTAGAGCCTTTTAATTCCAAGGATAATTGACCAGCCTCTTTAGAAATTTTTTCACTCTAATAATATATAGGTTAAGAAATAGCCACCAGGCTGATCTAAGAGCTAGTTTGTGCATAGAATCATGGGTCCATAACAGGATCGCTAACTTTTTTATGAGGACAGAAAGACTCCTTGCCAATTATGGACATGCAGATTCCAGGGAACCCACTTTAAAATTCCGCTGCACAGCAAAACATAAAATTTTCTAAGGTAGAATTCCATGCAACAAACACAGCACAAGTTAGCAATAGCATGCATATGTCAACAATATGTAGGAAAACGATGTTTGCTGGATACTGCAACAACATATCCATCAAAGCCCACAGATTTAATTATTCATACAATGCAATTAAATTACCTTAGAAAAGCCATTTACAGTTAAAGTTCTCTCCCACATGCCGGGCAAAGAGGCAAAGCTTATGTGTTTTGCTGGCGGATAGATGATGTGCTCGTATATCTCATCAAACAGAACCTGAAGGCAAAGCAAAACAAAACAAAAGAAACCAACCATTTCACACTTTAACTTAATTTGAGATACATGGCATCTTTTATTTCTAAAATTGAGATAAATGCATTTCAGGCAGCCTACCAAAAGCCTAGGATGCTTCGCAACTATATCAGCGATCTCCTCAAGCAGCTTCTTGGGATAAACAGATCCAGTAGGATTCGATGGGGAGCAAAGAATTAGCAGCCTCGATTTCTCATTGAGTTTGGATGCAAGAACCTTAGGGTTTAGAAGAAAATCATCTGATATGAGCGTGGGAAGAATTACGGGCGTTGCATCTGCCAGCCTAGCCATTTCTGGGTAGCTGACCCAAAATGGACCTAGAATTACGACCTGAATAATGGAGTGGAGATTATTTTCAGTTGGGCAATTTTCCCAGTTCTCATGTAATGTCCATTACACTGAACACATTCATGCACAAAATTTCATATACCAGTAACAAAATATCTTAATGGCAGATCTAATACAAATGGGCAAAATGTTAAGGAAAATAAATAATAATAAAACATAAAGGTAGCCCAAAACAGAACTAGGGTGTTTTTTTTTCCCTCATAGTTTGTCAACCCAAAAAACCACAATCCATTGCATCCCAGGACGGCATCTTAGAGTTGTTTATGAACAACATGACCACATGTTTGCAACAAATACTTTATTAGATTCTATAATCACATACATAAATTGTGAGAATGAAAAAGATACAAAACTAAACCTTGTATCTTGAGGCTCACAAGCGCTCACAATTATGGCTGCAGCTGTTTATATGACACTATATTAGCTGAGAGAGTTTATCTTCGTATAGTTAGCTATTATTACCATTGCTGATGGCAAAGATTATTTGATGCAAACGGTAGATCACCTCTTTTTCTTTATTTTCATTTTTTTATCCTTTTAAAATCTAATCAACAGATAGTATTAACAAAAAATTCTTAAACAATGAACAGTACTACATTATTTTTAGACATTGGGAAGATATAAGTTCCCATGGACAATAACCTCTTTTTTTTTTTTTTTAAACAAATGAAATGTAATGTTTATATAAGATGATGTTAGTGACTACAGTCACATTCCAAGAGAGAAGACCATGTCTAATACCTTAGTGACATCCAGACTCACCTAAGTGACTCAACTTCACAACGTTCAAAATCGAGTAATGAGTTTTTATGGAATGGTCTTAACAGTCTTACTCTATAGATTTTGACTGCATAGAATCCCAAGGTTGTCCAATGAAAAAAGTTGGATTACACCAAATTATCAGAGTGGGCTCATTAATAATTCCCATCTGATCACGTAAAACTTAAAAACATGTCTATAGTAGTGTTCATTCCAGAATTTGTGTTCTGACTGTTACCAACAAAACTTGTTCTCACTTGCCCTGATTCAGCTGAAATGACTTGCTTGGTATGTCACTAAGTCAAGCATTGAATGAGTCTAACTGAGTACTCAAAACTTTTTCCCAAGTTTATCAACTCATCAGTCTGCTACCAATAACAGGCCACTGTCCACAGTCAAAGAACAAAAAAAAAAAAAAAAAAAAAAAAAAAAAAAAAAAAAAACCAAGCTACTGTGCAAGGATCAAAAGCCAATAAGCTTACATGTTTATAAGAACTATATCCGAAACAGCAAGAGCAAAGAGAGCACTCTGCTTTTTAAATGCAGTATCATCCTGAAAATAAGGTAAAGCAAAAAAGAACATTAAATAGCTATCAGTTTAATAATGACAACCACACTCCCAAAAGAAAAGTAAAAAAAAAACAAAAATAATGTTACTTAATAAGATATTAAAATAGTTAAAGATTTACTAATTACTATTGCTACCTAAAATTTTCACATGGTCATCAACAATTGTGAGTAGCGAAATTAACTCTATCTGATGTTTACATATCGCACCTTCGATACTTTTATTCCTTAAGTAACTTTAGGTCTTAACAAGGACATAAATATTTATCTCTGGCAATATATGAAAATAATGCCTAGAAATGCCAATACTGCAATATACAATAACGAAAAGATAATTTAAATTGCATAAGGTTAGCAAAACCGCACACCTCTCCTCGCTCCCTTCCATCAGTACCCTCCAGATCCATAACAAGTGTACAGGGTTCTATTTCTGCACATTTACACAACCAAATGCCCTTTGTAGTTTGAGACCTGAACATAACATGTATTTTATCATTTTTCAAACACGAAAATACACTCATAAACACATTAACAGTATTTTCTGAAAGGCCTTCCAGTCAAGGATCACAATCAACCATGATTGCAACTTCAATCCACTGTTCAAATATCAGCCAAATTTACAATCACAACTTGTGGAATTATTCCCAATACTAGTCTGAAAATTACACAACAATTAACAATTGGGTTTGATGCCAACCAACAGTTCAGATATACTTTGAATATAGAAATTGGGAATTTCAAACTGAACAGGGGCTGGAATGATCAAGTTAATGCTAGTTATGAATGTGTATATACTTTTCCTTTTTTTTTTTTGGCACAAGCTTAGAAATGAGAAGAAACAGAACTATGACCATGTATGATAAGTTGATAACATGGAACAGAAAAACTCCTTCAGTTCAACTAATGCAATCAAAAGTTCCATTAGAAAGACTCCTTAGGGATTAAAACTTCATTTATATGACTAGGACTCTTTTGTCAATTTTCCAATCACATGGGATATGTCTTCCTCTGTCCACAAACAAGCCAATCAAGTGGCCGACATTAATAAATCATGATGCATGGACCTTGTCCTCTTTACTTCTGTTTCAAATAAAAAGAGAGAGTTCAGTTTGATGTAGTGCCATGTCAATTTTCTCTACAGGTTCCATTCCATGATATTACGATATCAAATACCACAGTGTGTGTTGTTATGTCAATTTTCTCTACAGGTTTTCATTCCATGATACAATACCTGATGAGTGTGACTATGTGAGAGATCAATAGTGTGGGGTATGTCTGGTTTTTCAACAGATTCCATCAATGTCATAGATGTTTTCTCAAGTAGATTGGATTCAGATATACTGTTCGTTTCTAATCTTTGTGGTCTCAAGATTAAGGAAATTCAATTCTACCAAATTTGCCCAGACTGGTCTAATTCTGAAGTCCCCAATTTTGAAAATAGTCAAAATTGGAGGTGCTCATGCTGGTAACAAGTCCTCAATCCCATTAGCAGATCTTGGACAAAATTACAGTCCATGATGAAAATACCCTTGAGTTGCCCATGTTTTTTTTCAACATATTCATCAAATGCAAAATAGATTAGTGGACTGTGGAAGTGCACCTATGATTACCAAGGACTCTCCTTCTATGAGGAGATCATGAATATATTCATGTTCAGACTAATTTCCAGGCCAACTATATCATTGCCACTTATGAAGAATTCAGGTATAATACAAAAGTACTGCTCCAATGAGTTCCATAAATATCATAAAATGCATATCACAATTACACCCAAAGGTACCTAAAATATATACATACCATAAAATGGGGCAAAGACTATGGTCAACCATCATGCTGGATGTCATCGGGAGTAGCACCGACAACCTATTACCAAAAAATAAAATAAAATAAAATAAAATTTCTGGTTCAACAAAATGCAGAAAGCACACTATATGACACTATAATTCTACAATTGTCAGTTGATAGATTAAAATGAACATATAAAGCACAGAAGAAGTGCTTAAACAATGAAACATCAAATAAATCCATTTTACTTAAATCAAGTTTCATAGAAAACCAAGAGAGCATTTGAAAAAATAAAATAAAAAATAAGTCCCTAATGCATTCTCAAATCAACAATGGTAGTGTAAATAGATAGTGAAGTTGATGTGAACCAACACTTTCAAGGACGCATGCATGATAGATCCTGCACTGAGGAGGAGGAGCAGAGATGGAAACTGGGGCACTTCCATAGGCCATGTTCCTCATTTCTCTACTTGGATTTTTCATGCCCTGTTTCCAAGTTACAGATTCTTCCAAAGGGTCCTTCTCTTTCAGTGAACACTTTCATATTATGTGGGCAGAAGACTATTTTAAGACATCTGAAGATGGTCAGGTGTCGTATCTCAATCTGGACAAGATATCAATGATGGTTAGAGCTTAGTGGCTTAAGCTGAACTCAAGTGTCCTGTGAGTTTGGATTTACCTTTTCAACTATAACAGGAATAGGGGCGGCTGGTGACTGTTCAGGAAAAACCCTAAAAGGAATGTTCCTTTTTTAGCAAAAAGAAGGACTTCACGTATTAGACATCTATAAAAAAAAAAAAAATCCAATCATGATCTTATAGTGCCATGAACATTTGCCAATCAATCATTTCTGTGTCATCTAAAAAAATGTGCAAGGGGCAATCTGTTGATTATATTCAACAGAACTTAAGATGCAGCAATTTATAAGAAAAAAAATTTTAATGGACATTTTTAACTGTCCAATGTAAGGCTATTATATAGATGGTCAAAATAAATCTATGCTTACCAACTATTTTATTGCTTATACCAAA
Organism: Camphora micrantha; assembly: GCA_003546025.1. Classification (NCBI taxonomy): domain Eukaryota; kingdom Viridiplantae; phylum Streptophyta; class Magnoliopsida; order Laurales; family Lauraceae; genus Camphora; species Camphora micrantha. The sequence continues at coordinate 16,573,546 of QPKB01000008.1, read as the reverse complement.
TAGCTAACGATAGAGCTTGTAGATAGCTAGATTTTAAAGTTCTTTTGTATTAGGAAGCCAAGTGAGCCCATGAAATCTGTGTTATAGTTGTTCTTGATAAACTAAGAAGCGTTTTAACAATGAGAATTGTATAATTGGGTCTCTGCATCATTCCAGTGGCGAAAGCTGCAATGGCTTGACATCATTTGTCTTTAAGTCTTCCTGCATAAAGTCAAAGTTCTGCCTTTATAATCATTAAGGAAAACTTTACTCTAATGAAAGATGTGTCTACTTTCATATTGTTCAATCTAAAACATGCTCATTTTGGACAAGAAATCATATTGAAACATCCACTGATCTACTTTGCGGGTAAATCTGTAATTTTATTGCTAGGAAAATGAACCAACTACCTTCCCACTCAACATACCCATGAAACATGCAACATCAAGATTACAAGCAAAAATTCTAATATCAACTACTGACGTAATTACTGATAAATTAGGAATTGGGAAATGTGAATAAAAACAAGCAAAAAACTGCCACTCGTGAAAGGTTAAGAGCACCATTTCATCTTGGAAAAGAAATATATCTATATATGAGTAAGATTCATACAAAGAGAAAGCCTATACATCCTTCCAAAACAACAATAAGCCAAACGATGGCTGCATAAACTAGGATTGCTCAAACGAATAAAAACAGACCTTGGTCCCACATGAAAAGATATTACTGAGAAGGGAACAAGAAGAAACAAGAAATTAAAAAGCAACACCCAAAGATTAAAAAGCTTAAAAGTAAAATCTTCATTCAGGGAAGAAAAATTTCATACTATTTAAGGCAAGCCCCACCCCCGGGGGCGAATTCATATAAACAGAATACAAAGGATGCCTTCCAATCGAATCAAATCTTTAACTCATTTCTAAAAAGGGGGAAAAACAAAGGAAGATCACATCTATAGATCAAAAAATCAGAAATGAGAAACAGAAATCATCAAACACACTTAAACTACAACCATCAACTCACACAAATGAATGGAACATAAAGAAAAACCCCAAAAACTCCGCTCTATCCATTCAAAATCCACAAAATCAATAACAGAAACAAACAAAAAAAAATAAAAAAAACTCCAGATGAAACCTCAAAATGTGAAATCGGAAATCACAAAAATTCCACTCCAAACACTTCAAAACCCAACAAAAGCCATAAATAATAACAAGAACACCTCAAATGAGGCCGAGAAATCTCCATTACACTCTCATCAGCTCAACTCAAATGAGGAACCAGAAACCGCAAAAATCCGCTCCAAATCATCCAAATTCCCCCAAAATCAACCACATAAACCCAAAACAACACCCAAAATCAACCGGAAAACGAATCCGCGCATAGAAACCATTGAAATTCGTGACAGAAAGCGAGAAACTGCAAGATCTGAGGCAGATAGTTGAGAAAGATCTAACCTTTCCGCCGAGATAGATCTTCTCAATGTCAACGAAAAAGGAATCGCTCGAATCCGAAAATGCAAGGAAGTAGATCAGAAAAAAAATTCCAAAACCCCATAAAAACAACAAAAAGAAAAACCCAGAATAAAAAATTAAAAAAAAAAGCAGATATCCTTCTTGGAGATCTGGAGATTTCTATGAGAGGAGAGGGTGCGCTGGCGTGCAGGGGAAGTGCTGAGGGATGCGATGGTGATGCAGAGAGGAGGGAGAGAGGCTCTTACCTGTGAATGGGATCAGTTCTGCGCGTGGAGGGAGAAGAGGGAGAGATGATGGGGCTCTGTGCTGCTGGTAGTGGTGGTGCGGTCTGCGCGTGGAGGAAGAAGGGGCGACGGTCCGCGGGTGTGAGAGAGATGAGGAGCAGAGATACTGGAGAGGGGGGCTGCCTCTGAGATGGGTCTGTGCAGGGGTTGCAAGATGGAGTTAGAGAGAGAGAGGGCCGAGATCGAGTGGGAGAGGAGGTGATGGCGCTGCACCTTGGTTCCGATGTGAGAGAACGTTCGAGGGTGTTATGTTTTTTCATTTCGTTGCCCAATTGTTCTTAAAAAAGAACCGCCAAGCCATATCGCGCGCCCCAAATTTTATGCCTTCCGCGACGAAATAATTTCGCTGTGGATTATTTAAAAGGATTATGCGGTGACATATTTTTGTCGTAAAAATTCTTTAACAAAATATAGTGTAAATGATTTACCAACGAAAAAAATCGTCGCCAAATAAATAATTTCGTCGGAAAAATTTTACCTCTTCATAGCGCCAACTCCATTTTTTGGCGCCAAACTTTTCGCGACAATATTTAGCGTCAATTGAAAATTATCGTCGTTAAATCATTTGTGTTTTTGTTTTAGGTGACAAAATAAATTTTTCGTCGCGAAAAATAACATTTAGTGACAAATTTTCAAAACGTCGTGGAATATTTGTCGCGAAAAATGATTTTTGTTGTAGTGGCGGCTTCCTTCTTTGGATTTGTGGATCCCAATACCCATCATTATCAAATTCAATATGGTGCCAATAGAAATGATAACAATGATGGGGATGAGGATAACCATAGCCCCTTGAATCTTGGTAGACATTCCTTTTGGTGGTGATTAAGGTATTCTTATTTCCTTCACTAACTCTTTATTCTTTGTCATTTCTAAATTGGTGTTAAATGTTGATCACTTCATAGTTCATTTACTTGATGGAATTTGAACCTTAAATATTGAAGTATTGATATTTGATTGTTCAATGTTCACTAATGAGTATTGAGTAATAACCTAACTCTAACTCTTAAGTCTTCTTAATTCTTATGCCTTTATTTCATGTTCTAGTTTTTCTTCTTCTTCTTCTTCTTCTTCTTTTTTTTTTTTTAATTTATGAGCTTTCCATTACTTTTTAAGTTAACATGACTAAGAAACATGAATACATGTGAAAAAATAAATCATTACTATTATTTTCTATTTATACGGCGATTGGTATGCACCAAGCAACTTAGAAATAAGCTACTAGTATGCACACAATTAAAACTCGCAAGCGCACAAGATCATTATGTAATATAGTGAATTATTAGTACGAGGTCGATCCCACGAAGACTTGTGATAAAACAATATAAAAAATAACTAAAACTCAGAATATTAAAAGAAACAATTGAATAATGAAAGATTAAATTAAACTTCTAAAAACAGTAAATTAAACTATCAAAAGCTAAATAGAAATTAATCTAAAACACATAACTAGTATTAGAATTGAAAATCAATAATAATGAATGAACTAGGGTTTCATCTACTCCCCTAATCAATCCTATGCATGTCCCTTATTATCTTTTAATCAAAAATCAGATTTTATTAGTGACATCTATCAACCTAGACCATGGCATATGTATCTAGATTATTATTCCCCTAAACCTAATTCATGAGTGGCATACTACATGAATTGTTCATGATCATTATGATGCAAAAACTAACATAATTCATAAAATAATGGAAAAGATAAATGCACGAGTCTAAGTATGGCATATACTTAGATTATTCATGGTTCTAAACCCTAGATGCTTATCATCAAGATCAATCAAAATTAAGTTAGCTACTCTTAAAATTAATTGAACATCACATGGTTGGCATGACATATACACAACTCATCAATTAAAAACATGGTTTAGAATCTCAACTAATAAAACTGAAATCTGAATTAAAGACGCCAAAAGAGACTACATAGAACTAGGCTAGGGTTTCAATTACACCCTAGCCCTAAAAAGTTTAGCTACTCATGTCTTTAATGAAAAATAACATAGAAAAGAGGTTCATAAGAAGAAAACTAGAAGATGATGAAGTTGCAGTGGATGGCCAGCAGCTTGTTCCCCGTTTTCTCCTCCAAAAGCTCTCCAAAGATTGCTCCCAAGGTGGCTCCAAAGTGGTTTGTACGGCTGCTGTGTTTTGTGGTTTATGGATGGGCAAAGTGCTGGAATTACTATTCACGAATTACTGTTCACGTCCGCTTCCTTCATGCTATTTATAAATCTTGTAACAGACCCTTTTAGCAAGTAGTTCCCTTGTAGAAATAGATCTTCAACCTTCCTTACAATTAGGTTTCCTAATTAGAATGCATTAGGAGTCTTCTTTTCTTGTTAAACTAGACTTTCTAAATCTGATCCTACTTGTATTTTATAGAAAGTTCTTCACATGTGGCCCACAAATCTGAATTTTGATTGCAAAGAATTAAATCTGAACTTTTGACATAAAAGTGGGCCCTATTTGGTGCGTGTAACATGAGTGTGGGAGCCCTCTTTTAGGACTTCTATCTTGGCTTGAACTCTTGCTCCAAACTTTCCTTTTTTTTCTCCTTTCTTGAACTCCTCTTTTAACTTGAATATGACTTCCTAAATTCTGAAATTCTTCTCTTTGTAATAGATGTGGACCCACCATGGGCCTACTTGATGATTCACGCCCATCTCTTCATTAATTATTCTCTTTTTGCTCCTTTTGACTTTAACATAAAAATTAACAAAAACTATGTAAAATCAAATAAAATAACTCTAACTAGTACAAGATGAATCAAATATTAGGGCTTAGATTGCAAACAATTAAGCACTCATCAAATTCCCCCAAACTTACCTTTTGCTAGTCCTCGAGCAAAACAATAAAATAAACAAGGAAGAAAATTAAAACACTAAAATATGAAACGTATCCTTCCACCATTAGTCTCATAGATGTCTGATAGTACATGATTCAAAGAAACAAGAGTCTCAACCAATTCTAAAGATTACCCAATTTGTAAGTTAGCTCACATCCACATGCTCAAAGGGTCGTGTGTAAAACAATACCAACATAACTTTCAGTTTAGGCTTTCACACAACCGAACAATCATTTGTATATTAGTTTAACTTCAATCCTCACCATGGATACACTCACAATAAAACACTCAATAATTGGCTAAGATTGAACAAACAATGATCTCATGAAAAATACCACATGCTTAAAGTGAAATCACACACCATAGGCTCCCATTCCATCTCATCTCCACACTGGGATTACACTTAACCTAGAATCAATTAGGACTTTTTACACATAGGTTATCATGGGGCTAGGGTGAAGGTTTAAGAATGAGAGGAAATGGATAACAAGATCTAAGAAATTTGCATAGAATCACTTCAGGTTCCTTTATACACTTCTAATTTTAGCAGCTAAGGCTTCCATTTTGAATTTCCACCTATTTGAGTCACACATATACCCTCCTTATTGTATTATTCTTTTTTCTTTCTTTTTTTTTTCTTTTCTTTTCTTCATTTTTTTAAAAAAATGAAACTATGGAAATGCAGGGTAACGGCACCCTTTCTTTTATTTTCTTTTTCCTCAAGCCTTGCGCATATTTTGTAGTGAACCTTGAATTCATCTTTATACTTCCTTAGATAAGGTAAGGCTATACATACAGTAAGGTAACTCCCCCAAACTCAGGAGTTGGTATGGGTGCAAGAAATGGCTTAATTAAGGCTCAACATGGATAACTAGTGATAAACATCAAAGGGAATGGATAGAAAAGCACAAACTAGTCAAACATGGCCTAAAATCATCTCCTATGGTTCGTGTAGTCGAAATATGCCTCAATTAGATAAAAAATGAGAGTTCTAGCATGTTTTTCCATATGAAATTCAGAACATGTGATCAAAGAATGATAATGAAATCAACTGCGTCAAATAGATCAAGAAACGAAAGATCAAATCACTCAACATATAACCCTCTCAAGAATAAGCATTTAGGCTAAAATCTCACTAGGTTGCACAAGTTTTCACCGAAAGCATCTAATCATTCAATTATGCAAGTGCTTTCAACCTCAGACTATATCGGCATTGTAATCCACACAGTGATAGCCCAACATGCTTAAACGAGATTTACTGTAATTGAATAATATAAAGAACTAGTATAATTAAGTTCAATGAACCATGCAAGACAAATCATCATTACTAATCTTTGTGGTAGGAAGGAACTATGACTCAAAGAAAAACAAATATTTTTGTGATTTTTGAAATTTTTTTAAATTTTTATGTATTTTTGGACTATAATGACTCTATTAATGACTACGACTCTTCCCCCAAACTTAAAGTAAACATTGTCCCCAATGTTGTAAAATTAAGTAAGAAAGTAAAAAGAAAACACTAAAAACATAACAGAAAAGTGAAGAGAAACACAAGGAAAAGGGTAAAAGAACTCAGCTGGATATGAAGTATATTGCAAGCTCTGAATCGTCATCCTTAACTTTTCCTTGCAAAGATCTGGGCTACCTCCCAGTAGTGCTTGCTTTAGAGTTTTTAGCCAGACTGTGCTTCTCTATCAAGTGGAAGAGGGATCTGTGAATGTGATCACATTCACATCTTTGTCAAAAATCTACTCCCAATAGGGTTTCAGTCGATGTCCATTGACTTTGAACTTGTTACCGTTCTTGGGATTATAGATCTCAATAGCCCCATGCTTGAAAACCTGAGTGACTTCGAAGGGGTAAATGAATGGTATTGGGAAGTGATACTTGAGATGTTCAAGTAATGGCTTCAATTCCAAGTCTGTGCTTTTATAACAGAAGGAACGGGTTGCTTTGTGGAAGAACCCAGAATTTCATAAGAGTTAAAATATTTACTTGGAATGGAGGGGAGTACTCCGAGTTGATTCATAGTCTCCATAAATGTTGCCTCTTACTCATCAAAATCATGCTCAATTTCAGATTTGGTGAGGCCTTGCTGAATGCATGTGTCCAACTCCTCCTTGCATCCACGTTCTCTTGAAAATACATCTACTATAGCCTGCTCAATTACCTCAATCTAAAAGCAATCTTCATCTCTCGGCATTTTCATAGCTTCGAACACTTTGAACTCAATTTTCTGCCCATTGACCTTCATTTCAATTGTGCCTTTCTATACATCTATCTTTGAACCCGCGTGGCCATGAAATGTTGGCCGAGTATAATAGAAAGGTGGTGAGGCAGTGATACACTCTCCATGTCCAGTACCACAAAGTCAGCAGGTAATATGAATTCTCCTACCTTTGTCAAAATATCCTCCCGAATGCCCCTTGGGTATCTCACACTCCTATCCGCCGATTGCAATGTAATTGAAGTTGGATTGAGCTCTCCCAAACCCAAATACTCAGACCGAAAATGGCAGCAAATTGATACTCGAACCCAAGTCCAGTAAGGCTCTCTCAAATGTATGATCTCCTATCTTGCAAGGTATAGTAAAGCTCTCAGGGTCCTTCAGTTTGGGAGGAAGCTTTCTTGAAAGAACTGCACTGACTTCCTCAGTTAACTTGACCTCTTCACGATCTCTGAATCTCCTCTTATTTGTACATAATTCTTTGATAAACTTTGCATAAGAGGGCATCTGCTTGATAGCGTCAATCAGCGGAATGTTAATCTCTACCTTCTTTAGAGTCTCGAAGATGTCTTGCGTGAACTGACTTTTCTTCTCCTGTCGCAGCCTCTGAGGATAAGGTGGAACTGGCTTATAAACCCTCTCTGGCGCTATAGAAGTTGTTTCTGGAATAGGAGTGGCTGCAGTGTCTGTGCCCTTCTTGTCACTTTTCTGGTTCACATCAGTCTCAATTTGCCTTGCATTGTCCTGTAGCTCAATGATTATAGTTTTTGGATTTTCATGTGGCCCATTCACGCTGGTGTCTAAGACTGTACCATGCTGCCTCATTCTCCTGTAGACCTTCTCTGGCTCTATGGTGAGGGTTGTTATGGCCTTCAGATGCTCCTGATTTTTAGGGTTTATTTCAGTTTGACTTGGAAACTTACTGTTGGATTTTGAAGAGAGTTTGTTGCTTGAAGCTCGGTATTTTGTGTTGGAATTATTGTCAACACATTGTCACACAGAATGCACAGAATGCCTCAGCTCGGCACAGCACAGGATGCCTCAGCTTGGCACAGCACGGATGCCTCAGCTCGGTTACGTAAACAAGGGAGACATGAGCTCGAAAACGAGACAGAAGCTCTATAAAAGAATGTAGCTTAGAAAAAGCACAGAGCACGGTAAAAGTAGAGAGCTAGGTAAAAGTATTAAGCTCGGACATGATAGCTCAGTTCGTCGAAGCGCAAAGCTCAAAGAAGAATCAAAGCAGAGTTCTGTAAAAGCACTACTCCCGGCCATGACAGCTCAGTTCGGCAAAGCGTCAAGCGCATAGATCGTTCAAGCACTGGCAAAGCGTTGAGCTCGGTCAGTTCGGCAAAGCATTGAGGTTGGAAAAGCGCAGTGCATAGTTAAGCACTGAGCAGCTCGGTAAAGTCTTTCAAGCACTAAGCAGCTCGGTAAAGCGCAAAGCTCGTTCAAGCACTGAGGTCAGTCAAGCGCAGAGCTCAAAACAGAAAGTTACGCGAGAAAAAACAGGCGATCTCTTCCAATCGTTGAAGGAGTTTACAAAACAGAAAGTTGCACAACGGATCTTTTCTAATCCTTGCAGGAGTTTCTAAAACCTCTCCTAGCCTTTTTACAATCACGAATTAGGGTTGACAAATCCTATATAAAGGCATGCTAGGGATCGTTGAAAAGATACAGATAGACACCCAGAAACAGAGAGAAGATTTGTGAGGGTGTGTGAGCTTGCAAGGAGACGCTGCTGTGATTCTTTACAGCAAGTAAAGAAGAAACTCTGCATCAAGAAGATGGTTCTTCATCAGTAGTTTCTTAGATAAGTATTTCTCAATTCATGTTTATTAAATCTGATTTGTATGGGATTGAGAGTGAGAGATTGTAGAAGGGAATTTCTGTAAAGGGTTCTTCTCTAATCTTTGTAAAACATCAAGTGGGTGCTTGGTGTTGGGGTTTGGTGATCCTGTCTGTTGGTGCAGACGAATTATAAATGGAGTTGTTGCTTCCTAGATAGTGGGTGCTATCTGAATCAGGGGTGGGTGCTCCTTGAAGTTGAAGCTTCAGAAATAATCAGTAAGACTAGCCTCAGATTGGTGTCCGGGTAGTCGTTGCACCATGGACGTAGCCTTTGGGTGAACCACGTTAAAACCTTGTGTTCTTGTGGTTGCTTGATTATTTGGACTTATTGGTATTTAAGTAAAAAGTATTGAGACATCACTGATTCACCCCCCCCCCCTTCTCAGTGATCGTGTGATTCTAACACTTACCATCCTCCCTCTTATTCAAGGCATTAGCTATTTGACCCACCTGTGCTTCCAGCTTTGCCAAACTATGCTGAGCATTTGTGATTGCCTGGCTATGTTGCTGGAAATTAGCCTGAGATGACTGAATAAACTGTGTCACCAAACTTTTGAACTCATCTTCTGGTGGCTTTGGTGCACTGTTCTGAGAAAAAATATTATTCTGGGGGTATTGGTAGCTTCTCTGCTGTTCTTGATACTGGTTCTGATTCCCTTGATTTCCTTGATTATTCTGATTGCCCCCCCAGGAAAAGTTTGGATGATTCCTCCATCCAGAATTGTAAGTATTGCTGTAGGGATTGTTTTGCTTTGGAAAAGTGTTACCAACATAGTTGGTATGTTCCTGGTTTGTAAAAGATGACATGTGGCAGCATTCAGTAGCATGGTTTGTGTGAGAACATATAGCACAAACTTCCTTTGGTGTCTGTCCTTGCATGCTATTAGAAGCCATTGCTTTGATGAGCATGTCCATTATTTTATCCATTGCCGCCATCTCAGCAGCTATATTTCCTTGAGATTGGATCTCATATATTCCTTGCTTCTTACCCATCTGTCTGTTTCGACAAGAAAATTGTTGTGAGTTTTCACTAAGAGTTTCAAAGAGATCATAAGCTTCATCACTATTTTTCTCCATCAGGGCCCCTCCACATGCAGAGTCAACTATTCCCTTATTCAACTCGTTCAGTCCTTCATAGAAAGCTTGAACCTAATCATCTTTGGTGAGGTTGTGATGTGGACACTTCAATAATAAATCCTTAAAATGCTCCCACGCTTCCTAGAACCGATCTCCATCTTTTTGCTAAAATGTTTGGATCTCTCTTCTCAACTGCCTTGTCTTTTGAGTAGGGAAAAATTTCTTTAGGAACTTACTAGCTAGCTGCTGCCAAGAGTTGATGGAACCAGCATCCAAGGAGTTTAACCATATTTTAGCTTTATCCTTAAGAGAAAAAGGAAAATAGACGAAGCCTGATGCCCTCTGCAGTGACTCTTTGTATCTGTTGTGTCGTACACAGCTCAACGAATTCCTTAATGTGAAGATAAGGATCTTCATTAGGTAACCCATGATAGTGTGGTACCATATTCAGCAGTTGTGCATGGAGGGTGAAATTTCCAGCCGTATTAGGTGGATAGAGAATGGTGGACGGCTGTTCAGTGTGCAAGGGAATGTAAGACTCCTTCATTGGTCTCTTTTGATTGTCTTATCCATCAGCCATCTTGTTTTCAGGTTTTTGATTTCCGTTAATATTTATCTTTTCAAGTTTTGAGTCGGATGAGGGTTGTTTATTGGATCTTGCTCTCGGCTTGCCTTCGAAACCTTCTAAGGGTTCGTTCAATTTCTGGATCGTAGACAATGATGGCTAAGTCCTGAAATCGCCTACCTTGCATATACAGAATTTATGACCACAAGTAAGCACCTATAAAAGAGTTGATGTGCTAAAAGAAAAAAAATAGAAATCTGAAATTAAATAGCTGAAAAAACTATGATAAAACAGTAAATAACATCACTTTAAAACTTAAAGTAACTGAACTAAAAACGAAACTAGACTATGACACTTCACTAAAAACAAGTTTTGACACTATTCTATGCAAACAAGTCCCCGGCAACGGCGTCAAAAACTTGGTATGCACCAAGCAACCTAGAAATAAGCTACTAGTATGCACACAATTAAAACTCGCAAGCGCATAAGATCACTATGTAATGTAGTGAATTATTAGTACGAGGTCGATCCCACGAAGACTTGTGATAAAACAATATAAAAAATAACTAAAACTCAGAATATTAAAAGAAACAATTGAATAATGAAAGATTGAATTAAACTTCTAAAAACAGTAAATTAAACTATCAAAAGCTAAATAGAAATTAATCTAAAACACATAACTAGTATTAGAATTGAAAATCAATAATAATGAATGAACTAGGATTTCATCTACTCCCCTAATCAATCCTATGCATGTCCCTTATTATCTTTTAATCAAAAATCAGATTTTATTAGTGACATCTATCAACCTAGACCATGGCATATGTATCTAGATTATTATTCTCCTAAACCTAATTCATGAGTGGCATACTACATGAATTGTTCATTATGATGCAAAAACTAAGCATGGCATATTCCTAGTCAAAACAAACATAATGCATAAAATAATGGGAAAGATATATGCACGAGTCTAAGCATGGCATATATTTGGATTATTCATGGTTCTAAACCCTAGATGCTTATCATCAAGATCAATCAAAATTAAGTTAGCTACTCTTAAAATTAATTGAACATCACATGGTTGGCATGGCATATACACAACTCATCAATTAAAAACATGGTTTTGGAATCTCAACTAATAAAACTGAAATTTGAATTAAAGACGCGAAAAGAGACTACATAGAACTAGGCTAGGGTTTCAATTACACCCTAGCCCTAAAAAGTTTAGTTACTCATGTCTTTAATGAAAAATAACATAGAAAAGAGGTTCATAAGAAGAAAACTAGAAGATGATGAAGTTGCAGTGGATGGCCAGCAGCTTGTTCCCCGTTTTCTCCTCCAAAAGCTCTCCAAAGATTGCTCCCAAAGTGGCTCCAAAGTGGTTTGTACGGCTGCTGTGTTTTGTGGTTTATGGATGGGCAAAGTGTTGGAATTACTATTAACAAATTACTGTTCACGTTCACTTCCTTCATGCTATTTATAAATCTTGTAACAGACCCTTTTAGCAAGTAGTTCCCTTGTAGAAATAGATCTTCAACCTTCCTTACAATTAGGTTTCCTAATTAGAATGCATTAGGAGTCTTCTTTTCTTGTTAAACTAGACTTTCTAAATCTGATCCTACTTGTATTTTATAGAAAGTTCCTCACGTGTGGCCCACAAATCTGAATCTTGATTGCAAAGAATTAAATCTAAACTTTTGACATAAAAGTGGGCCCTATTTGGTGCGTGTAACATGAGTGTGGGAGCCCTCTTTTAGGACTTCTATCTTGGCTTGAACTCTTGCTCCAAACTTTCCTTCTTTTTCTCCTTTTTTGAACTCCTCTTTTAACTTGAATAGGACTTCCTAAATTCTGAAATTCTTCTCTTTGTAGTAGATGTGGACCCACCATGGGCCTACTTGATGATTCACGCCCATCTCTTCATTAATTATTCTCTTTCTGCTCCTTTTGACCGTAACATAAAAATTAACAAAAAATATGTAAAATCAAATAAAGTAACTCTAACTAGCACAAGATGAATTAAATAATAGGGCTTAGATTGCAAACAATGAAGGACTTATCAGCGATACAAGACAGTCTACTGATTTTTATTTTTTATTTTTCTCTTGGTAGTTTTTTTTTTTTCTTAAGCCATCACTTAATTTCTCTCTTGTCAGCATAGATCATGGAGGTCTGTATTTTTGTTTTGGGGCTTTTAAAAGTTTGTATGGTCTTTTTTATTTTTATTTTTTGGTGTGTATGTAAGAGGCCTGCATTTTTACAATGATGCAGAAACCAGCAGAACAGGGAATAGGTGTTACAAACAGAAAATGGCCGTTTGTTTTGTTTGATTCAGGTGTCTACGAAGTCAATATAGATGCAGAGCAGCAGAAGGATACAGTCTCAGGAAATGTAGGTTCTGCATTCTTGATTAAGAAGCTAGTCCGTGCAGGTAAGCATGCAGAGGTGTGGTCTAGAAAATCAACCCAAAATCAGGAAACCCAGCAGGGCAATTGCATAAAAAATGACAAGAACGCCAAGGATCAGAAGCAGGGCCTGATGAAGGGTCTCAAAGCCTTAAAGAATCAGCAGAACCTCCCCAACTTCAGCTCTGAAGAAGATGATTTCTGCTACGAGGATGAAGAGGATGAGGAGGAGGACGATCTCAGGTTCATCAGGGAGAAAGTAAACCAAATGGGCCTACTCAGGCAAGCCAATGAGGCCAATGCAAAGAAAGCAGCAGCTGCGAAGAGTAATAAAGGTGGCAATGGTGGTGGGAATGGGAATGTTGGGAAGAAAGGTAATGGAAACCAGGGAGGGAACCCCAATCAAAATGCTGTAGCCAATAAGATGAACAGCAACCCCCATTTGGGTGTGGGTGGAATTGGAAATGCAAGTGGTGGAGAGGGCAAAAGGATAAATTTAAATGAATTCAGTGGCATGGGTCTTGGTGGATATCATGGCCAGGGTGCCCCTGGCATGAACATGGGAGGCAATGGGTTGGGTTTCCAAGCCCAACCGAACAACACCTTTCAAGGGTCTGGATTCCCAACAGGTGGGTTTGGCATGGGGCTCAACCAACCAACACCCATGATGATGAACATGCAAGCCTATCAGCACCATCCATCAGCAATGCTCATGAACTTGCAAAATAGGCAAAACATGATGCCAGATAACAGATACATGCAACCCCAGATGATGTACAATAGGTCCCCTATTGTAAATGGATCTAGGAAAAGAGATACAAGAATCAACAACCAGAAAGCCTTTATGTAGTCTTTTTCTTTCACTTATTCAATGCATGATTTCATCTTTCTTTTCATCTGAATACAGCCAGATACCCATGGAAGTGCATCTCAGTCATCATGGATGAGTGCCGCTGTACCCAATCAAGTAATTCAATAACCAGGAGAAAATATCCATAGCACAAACAACACAAATATATTGAGAATCCCCAGAATAAAAGGAAAAAGGAAAACCCCAAGACAAAAGAAAAGAATTTCCTTTCTACAGAAATCGCCAGAATCACCTTACAATAGAAGCAGAGAATTTACAACAGAAGCAGCTCAAGAACAACATCGATTAACATTAGAGAACACAGAACTTACATTTCTGTAAAACTGCCCACCATATCAACCCCATGAAGAAACATGCAAATTACAAAAAATCAAACCTACAATCCTATTGATCAGAATAAACAATGAGAAACAATGCCATTCTTTCAGTTGAAACTCATTATCTTAGCAAAAGGGGGAGAAAACCCATGATTAAAACAAATAAAATAACCCAGAAACACTGAGAATTCAGCAAATTCAACAGTCGAAATTAACAGAGAAAAGACGAGAACCATGAGAATCAAAAGGCGAAATCTAAAGCTGGAGATTTTGAGGACAAAGATGGGCTGAAATCCTCGCAATACGCTGGTTAATTTCTGCACCCAGATGCATTTTCGTGAGAAGATGGAGATTGAAATCAAAGCAGAAATTTAAAAGAGGAAGGAAGGAGATGCGTGCTTATATACTCTGTTTACATAAATCAACATACATGACCGTGATTGAACCACATGCTCCGAAGCGCGGCACGCCGATCTGCAGACACGAATCCGGTCTGGACTTTGATGAACCCCAAGATCTTGGGGCGGGAGATTACGCCGTTCTCAGTGCAGAGCGAGAGGGCACAGTGGCGTGGGCGCAGTGCAGAGCGAGAGAGAGAGAGAGAGAGAGAGAGAACCGCAGGCAGGCTCCGGCGCAGGCGAGCTCGGCGGTGGAAGGTGTGGCGGGAGGGCAGAGCGTGGTAGGGGAATAAATTGGAGAGGAAAACAGTGAAAATAGAAGTGGGTTTCGTGGGGGATAGTTATAATAGGCTTTAGCGACCGCTATTGGCGGTCCCGTACTATTTGTGACCGCCACAGGCGGCCACCCGCTTCTTCCTCCGCCAGAACAGTAAGTTCTAGTAGTGTAGAAAAGATGAAATAGGTAGTTTACATGAGATAGGTGGAAAAAAAAATTGAAAAAATAATAACTGACACTAAGAATTAAAGTTAAAACCCTTGAATTTAACATATTACTAGCGGTGTGGCTCATGCCATGCATGGTTTAATCCGAAAAGTTTAATATATGCATATGTAAGGTTATTTAGTCATCTAAACACTACAATATGAATTTAGTTTAAAATCAGAATAACATTACAGAGTTTGTATTGACAAAAACAACCATACTTAACTAATTAACAACCAATAAGGAGCAGTTGGTTGACAACCGCACATGTCACCTGATTGTCCAAATATTTACTTTGTGGGTTTCATCTTTCCACTTGTGTGGAGGTACATACTATTAGTTAAAAAATATAAATTAGTTTAAAAAATGTAAATGAAAAGGATGAACTAGTGAATATGCACATGGGCCTATTTACAATCCTTAGAAACATCCCGGGGTCTATAAAAGAAAAATATTTATTTTATCATGCATGCTGGGAGTAAATTCTACATGATAAATAATGTAGCAAAACTTGTGACTTCTTCCCACATCCTTTTCATGATATTTAATGATATTTTCACTTTCTCTCTTTCATGAATGTTTTAGGGTTGTGATGAGTTTAAGAAAATCAAGAGTATATTTCAAATTTTAATATCTATCAAGTTACAATATGCTTTTTTGTATGTTTGGGAAGCTAATTTATTAAATTCATAATTATAATTTTGCACATTCATGTTATTAAGATTTTATCCTTATTTGTTTTAAGGTACGATTAAGAAAATAAATAAGATATTAGTGCGAGAAATTAAAGTAAAATATGTATAATTTTGGTCTCTTAAAAAAAGAGAACTCTTTATTTTATCATGCATATGTAATGCGCATGGAGCAAATCATACATGATAAGTAATATATAAACCAATACCCGTGACTTCTTCCCTAACATCCTTTTAATTACATTTATTGATCTTTTTAGATATTTATTAAGGGGAAACTCTAAAAAATGCCCACTTTAAAAACGCCCCTTTTTGCGCCCTTTTTTTTTTCTTTTTCTTTTTCTTTTTTTTTGTCATAGGGCCTATATTATGTCAATTAAATCTTCACACACACTACCCCTCAATGAATAGTCACAAGTCTAAGTTTGACATTCATTCAACTTTTTCTCACCATTAGATTGTAATCATAATAAAATGATGCCTCTAAACCATTAAATTTTAGGGCCATGGATCAAATGGTTATGATAATCTTTTGGGCTCAAGATCTTACATGTAGGTACGTACGCCTCATATGATCATCCAATAAACAGGATCTTTTCATCCAATAAACTTCCATGATCATCGTGCATCATAATGGGCCAAACTAGGTGGGGTGTTGCGCTGTATAGCGGTTGTATATTTTTGGTATCTATAAGAACTCTTTATTTTTTCATGCATATATAATGCGCAGGGATCAAATCATACATGATAAATAATATACTAATACCTGTGACTTCCTCCATTTCATGACATTTACTTTCTATCTTTTATATAAGTTTCATAGTTTTGACGAGTTTCAAGACAAAAATTTAAGTATACATTTGAAT
>QPKB01000008.1:16497556-16557206 GCA_003546025.1 Camphora micrantha | reverse complement strand
GAAGATGAACTTGAAGATAATAAAGGTGAGGATGGAACAAGAGTTTCAGTTTCACCTTCACCTGTTGGAATCTCCTCTTCAAGAATTTGAACTTGACTGGGCTGCTCTTCATTCCATTGCCAAATACCATGTTCATCAAACTTCACATCACGACTAACAATGAGAGTTTTTGTTAGAGGATCATAAAATCGGTAACCTTTTGTTTCAACACTGTAACCCACAAATATGCATTTAACAGCATTATCATCTAGCTTTTGCCTCTTTTGTGAAGGAACATGCACATAAGCAACACACCCAAAAACTTTAAAATGGGTTACTGTAGGCTTTTGACCATACCAACTTTCAAAAGGAGTCTTGTAGGGCAAAGCTGTGGTGGGACTTCGATTGAGAATGTAAGCAGCCATATGTATTGCTTCAGCCCAAAGTGAATTTGGAAGACCCTTAGCCTTGAGCATGCATTTGGCCACCTCAACAAGACTTCTATTTTTCCGCTCCGCTACACCATTTTGTTGTGGCGTGTACCTAGCTGTCAACTGTCTACGCAAACCAAATTCTTCACAGAAGAGATCAAACTCCTTAGAAACAAATTCTCCACCACGATCTGTCCTCAAGGTTTTCAAGAAAAAACCACTCTGTTTTTCAGCATAATTTTTGAATTTTTTAAAGAGAGGCAATGCATCAGATTTTTCTTTGGCAAAGTACACCCATGTCATTCTACTGTAGTCATCCACAAAGACAACAAAATACTTACTGTTGTTGAGTGATGGTGTCTGCATAGGCCCACACACATCAGCGTGTACCAACTCAAGTGGGCTTGAGGCTCTCCAAGCCTTTCCTTTTGGAAAAATATCCCTGTGTTGTTTTCCAAATGCACAACTTTCACAAAATTCACTAGCATTCTGAATTAGAGGCAAACCATGCACCATGTCCCTCTGAAACAAAAATCCCAGGCTTCTAAAATTCAAATGGCCATATCTATTATGCCAAAGCCAGTTATCATCTATCAATGATGCTTTTAATGCATGCTTGTCACTGCCAAGACTAAGAGGAAAAATTTTGCTTTTTGTCATAGGAATTTCAGCCAACAGAACTTTCCTAGTCTTATCTTGGAACACACAACATTTCAAATCTTGAAAAATAAGAGAGTAGCCATCTAACAAAAATTGTCCCACACTCAACAAATTTGAATCCAAGTCTGGCACATACAATACATTTTTAATGTAATCAAAGCCACATGAGTTTACCTTCACAGTGCCTCTGCCTTGTGCTTCACGAATGTTGCCATCTCCCATCTTCACCTTGTTAGTCACAGACTTGTCTAAACTGATGAAGGCCTCCAAGTTACCTGTCATGTGATTACTACACCCACTATCCACAAACCAAACAGTTGAACCACATTCTTTAGCAGAAAAACATGCCAAAAACAAATTTTCATTTTCAGCTTTCTCCTTTTCTGTACCCTGTTCTTCAGCAAACTTAGCATGTTTTTCTTTAAGTCTACAAAATCTTTCTATATGACCAAACTTCTTACAGTAATAACATTGAATCCTTCGGTTTTGATTTTCACCTTCATTGTGCTGTTGATGGTTGCCTCCTGAGCGATTTTTCACCTTCATTGTGCTGTTGATGGCTACCTCCTGAGCGTCCACCACCTCTTTTTCCTTTATAGTAGCGTCCACCACGTCCTCTACTTGCTGAATTCCTGTTGCTAGAATCACCTGTACTGCCAACCTTTTCTTTTGAAAAATTCAGCTTAGTGTGGAAAGCACTTTCAACAGAGTTTTCATGGTGCCTTTTTAATCGCTCCTCATGAGATTGGAGAGATCCAGACAATTCATCCACAGTGAGTGTGGTTAAGTCTTTTAGATTTCTTCTATTGCAACTACAACATGATCTAATTTCACAGGCAAACTACGCAAGATCTTCTCAACAACCCTTTGTTCAGGCAAATCATCCCCATATTTTCTAATTTGATTGACTATATCTTGCACATTAGAGGTGTAATCATGCACAGTTTCACTATCTTTCATAAACAAACTTTCAAATTTTCTACGTAGAGTTTGGAGCTTAATAGTCAATACCTTATCACTGCCTTTGTAAACTTTCTCCAATGTTTCCCAAGCTGCTTTGGATTTTGTGGCTGCTGCGATTCGTCGAAAGTTTGACTCATCAACTGCTTGCTGGATGAAGTATAGTGCTTTAGCATCCTTCTTCTTAACATCTGAAGATGCTCCATCTTCATAGCCTTTCTCGACCAAGATTTCACTAACCATGGGTTTCATAGGAGTGAAAGTGAGCCAACTTTGTATGTCAAGTCAAGAGGAGAAAATGAGGTACTTATTGTATGCCTCTATGTTGATGACTTGATTTACACTGGTAGTTGTGTTGCATTGATGGAGGAATTCAGAAAAATTATGATTGATGAATTTGAGATGACTGATCTTGGAAGGATGAATTTTTTTCTTGGTTTGGAAGTGAAACAATGTGATGATGGCATATTTCTTTCACAAGAAAAATATGTGCATGCTCTTCTTGAGAAGTTTAAGATGAAGGATTGCAACCCAATGAGGACACCCATGAACACTAATGAAAGATTTCGTGTAGATGATGGGGCAGTTAAGATTGATGCTCAGGTGTATCGAAGTTTAGTCGGAAGCTTGTTGTATCTCACAAACACCCGACCTGACATTATCCAAGCTACAAGTCTATTGTCAAGGTTCATGCAAAGCCCAAGCAGGATCCATTTTGCTGCAGCCAAAAGGGTGTTGAGATACTTGAAGGGGACAAGTTCCTATGGTATTTTTTATAAGACTAACACTCTTAATTTATGTGGTTTTTCTGATAGTGATTGGGCAGGTTCACTTGACGATCGCAAGAGCACTACTGGTTACGTCTTCAATCTAGGTTCTGGTGCAATTTCATGGTGCTCAAAAAAGCAATCTAATGTAGCTCTTTCATCATCTGAAGCTGAGTACATAGCAGTCACTTCAGCTGCTTGTCAAGCAATCTGGCTGAGAAGAATTTTGGCAGACATGAAGCAAGATCAGAAGGAAGGCACTGTACTCCACTGTGACAACATGTCTGCAATTGCAATGACCAAGAATCCAGTGAATCACAATCGTACAAGGCACATTGAGTTGCGATATCATTTTATCCGCGAGTTGGTGGCAAATGGAAGCATCAAGATTGTATATTGCAACACTAATGAACAGCTAGCTGACATTTTTACAAAACCTTTACCTTCAGTTAAATTTGAGCAGTTCAGAAATATGTTGGGAGTTGTAGATTTCTGCATTATGGGGGAGTGTTAAAATAATGCAGAAATGGGTTCTGCATAATGGGTCATATCTGTTGGGTATATTTCTGTTATGGGTTCAGTTAGTTTTGTTATTGAGTTCCTAGTGATAAGTTTAGTTTGTCATGTACGTGTCTTACACTTCTCTAGTGTTGAGAATGTGGTTAGTGTAATGGGTTATCTTTTACTGGGTCAAACTCTTAGTGGGTGAGTTGTTACTATTTGTAAGGAAGTGGGCAGTTATCTCTGTGTATTTAAACTGCTGCAGTATCTTAATGGAATAGATGAGTTGAGTTAAGTTTTTTCAAAACTTGATCTCCATCACAATTTGTTTACTCTCAATCTAACAGTTGTAGAGTATAGTTATTTGTGCTTTCTTGTTTCCTGTTGGATATACAACAGGTTCTGCAGAGCACTCTGTTTTAGTGCTTTACCTTGGAAAAGCTTGTCACATTATCAAAGAATGTTAAAATAATGCAGAAATGGGTTCTGCATAATGGGTCATATCTGTTGGGTATATTTCTGTTATGGGTTCAGTTAGTTTTGTTATTGAGTTCCTAGTGATAAGTTTAGTTTGTCATGTACGTGTCTTACACTTCTCTAGTGTTGAGAATGTGGTTAGTGTAATGGGTTATCTTTTACTGGGTCAAACTCTTAGTGGGTGAGTTGTTACTATTTGTAAGGAAGTGGGCAGTTATCTCTGTGTATTTAAACTGCTGCAGTATCTTAATGGAATAGATGAGTTGAGTTAAGTTTTTTCAAAACTTGATCTCCATCACAATTTGTTTACTCTCAATCTAACAGTTGTAGAGTATAGTTATTTGTGCTTTCTTGTTTCCTGTTGGATATACAACAGGTTCTGCAGAGCACTCTGTTTTAGTGCTTTACCTTGGAAAAGCTTGTCACATTATCAAAGAATGTTAAAATAATGCAGAAATGGGTTCTGCATAATGGGTCATATCTGTTTGGGGTATATTTCTGTTATGGGTTCAGTTAGTTTTGTTATTGAGTTCCTAGTGATAAGTTTAGTTTGTCATGTACGTGTCTTACACTTCTCTAGTGTTGAGAATGTGGTTAGTGTAATGGGTTATCTTTTACTGGGTCAAACTCTTAGTGGGTGAGTTGTTACTATTTGTAAGGAAGTGGGCAGTTATCTCTGTGTATTTAAACTGCTGCAGTATCTTAATGGAATAGATGAGTTGAGTTAAGTTTTTTCAAAACTTGATCTCCATCACAATTTGTTTACTCTCAATCTAACAGTTGTAGAGTATAGTTATTTGTGCTTTCTTGTTTCCTGTTGGATATACAACAGGTTCTGCAGAGCACTCTGTTTTAGTGCTTTACCTTGGAAAAGCTTGTCACATTATCAAAGTGGTATCAGAGCTCGGTTCAGCTGGGTGCTGGCTAATGGCGAACAACAGTATGGGCGTTGGGCCATCGCAGCAACCAATGATCCCATTCTTTCAAGGGAGTGGGTATGACATTTGGAGCACAAAGATGAAGACCCTGTTTATCTCACAAGATCTGTGGGACTTGGTCGAGAAAGGCTATGAAGATGGAGCATCTTCAGATGTTAAGAAGAAGGATGCTAAAGCACTATACTTCATCCAGCAAGCAGTTGATGAGTCAAACTTTCGACGAATCGCAGCAGCCACAAAATCCAAAGCAGCTTGGGAAACATTGGAGAAAGTTTACAAAGGCAGTGATAAGGTATTGACTATTAAGCTCCAAACTCTACGTAGAAAATTTGAAAGTTTGTTTATGAAAGATAGTGAAACTGTGCATGATTACACCTCTAATGTGCAAGATATAGTCAATCAAATTAGAAAATATGGGGATGATTTGCCTGAACAAAGGGTTGTTGAGAAGATCTTGCGTAGTTTGCCTGTGAAATTAGATCATGTTGTAGTTGCAATAGAAGAATCTAAAGACTTAACCACACTCACTGTGGATGAATTGTCTGGATCTCTCCAATCTCATGAGGAGCGATTAAAAAGGCACCATGAAAACTCTGTTGAAAGTGCTTTCCACACTAAGCTGAATTTTTCAAAAGAAAAGGTTGGCAGTACAGGTGATTCTAGCAACAGGAATTCAGCAAGTAGAGGACGTGGTGGACGCTACTATAAAGGAAAAAGAGGTGGTGGACGCTCAGGAGGTAGCCATCAACAGCACAATGAAGGTGAAAATCGCTCAGGAGGCAACCATCAACAGCACAATGAAGGTGAAAATCAAAACCGAAGGATTCAATGTTATTACTGTAAGAAGTTTGGTCATATAGAAAGATTTTGTAGACTTAAAGAAAAACATGCTAAGTTTGCTGAAGAACAGGGTACAGAAAAGGAGAAAGCTGAAAATGAAAATTTGTTTTTGGCATGTTTTTCTGCTAAAGAATGTGGTTCAACTGTTTGGTTTGTGGATAGTGGGTGTAGTAATCACATGACAGGTAACTTGGAGGCCTTCATCAGTTTAGATAAGTCTGTGACTAACAAGGTGAAGATGGGAGATGGCAACATTCGTGAAGCACAAGGCAGAGGCACTGTGAAGGTAAACTCATGTGGCTTTGATTACATTAAAAATGTATTGTATGTGCCAGACTTGGATTCAAATTTGTTGAGTGTGGGACAATTTTTGTTAGATGGCTACTCTCTTGTTTTTCAAGATTTGAAATGTTGTGTGTTCTAAGATAAGACTAGGAAAGTTCTATTGGCTGAAATTCCTATGACAAAAAGCAAAATTTTTGCTCTTAGTCTTAGCAGTGACAAGCATGCATTAAATGCATCATTGATAGATGATAACTGGCTTTGGCATAATTGTTATGGCCATTTGAATTTTAGAAACCTAGAAATTGTGTTTCAAAGGGACATGGTGCATGGTTTGCCTCCAATTTAGAATCCTAGTGAATTTTGTGAAAGTTGTGCATTTGGAAAACAACACCGGGATGTTTTTCCAAAAGGAAAGGTTTGGAGAGCCTCAAGTCCACTTGGGTTGGTACACGCTGATGTGTGTGGGCCTATGCAGACACCATCACTCAACAACAGTAAGTATTTTGTTGTCTTTGTGGATGACTATAGTAGAATGAATTGGGTGTATTTTGCCAAAGAAAAATCTAATGCATTGCCTCTCTTTAAAAAATTCAAACATTATCCTGAAAAACATAGTGGTTTTTTCTTAAAAACCTTGAGGACATATCGTGGTGGAGAATTTGCTTCTAAGGAGTTTGATCTCTTCTGTGAAGAATTTGGTCTGCGTAGACAGTTGACAACTAGGTACACGCCACAACAAAATGGTGTAGCGGAGCGGAAAAATAGAAATCTTGTTGAGATGGCCAAATGCATGCTCAAGGCTAAGGTTCTTCCAAATTCACTTTGGGCTGAAGCAATACATACGGCTGCTTACATTCTCAATCGAAGTCCCACCATAGCATTGCCCTACAAGACTCCTTTTGAAAGTTGGTATGGTCAAAAGCCTAAGGTAACACATTTTACAGTTTTTGGGTGTGTTGCTTATGTGCATGTTCCTTCACAAAAGAGGCAAAAGCTAGATGATAATGCTGTTAAATGCATATTTGTGGGCTACAATTTGAAACAAAAGGTTACCGATTTTATGATCCTCTAACAAAAACTCTCATTGTTAGTCGTGATGTGAAGTTTGATGAACATGGTATTTGGCAATGGAATGAAGAGCAGCCCAGTCAAGTTCAAATTCTTGAAGAGGAGATTCCAACAGGTGAAGGTGAAACTGAAACTCTTGTTCCATCCTCACCTTTATTATCTTCAAGTTCATCTTCATCTTCCTCTTTATCTCCATCTCCTCCTAGGAAGTTGAGGTCTCTACGAGAAATATATGAAACCTGCCATTTTACTCAAGTGGAGGACCCAAGTCAGTTTATTGAAGCTGTACAACATGAGGAGTGGTGTGTTGCTATGGATGAAGAAATTATGGCATTGGAGAAAAATGATACATGGGAGCTCATTGATCGACCTAATGGCAAAGAGGTTGTGGGGCTGAAATGGATCTACAAAACAAAGTTCAAGCCGGATGGCTCGGTTCAAAAGTTCAAGGCACGGTTAGTAGCAAAGGGCTACATGCAGCAAGAAGGTATCGATTTCATTGAAACCTATGCTCCTGTGTCTAGATTTGATACTATTAGAACTGTTTTGGCCTTTGCTGCCCATCATAGATGGACTGTTTATCAGTTTGATGTAAAGTCAGCCTTTTTAAATGGTGTTCTAGATGAGGAAGTGTATGTGCAGCAACCACTGGGATATGAAGTTGCTGGTGAAGAACACAAAGTCTACCGATTAAAAAAAGCTCTCTATGGCCTAAAACAGGCGCCAAGGGCCTGGTATGAGAGGATCGATGGTCATTTCATCACAGAAATATACCCAACAGATATGACCCATTATGCAGAACCCATTTCTGCATTATTTTAACATGGAGGAGGGAGATGATGGAGGTGGAGGGTGGCCGGTGCTGGGTTGGACGAGATGAAGATACGTGAGGGAGAGGGTGATGATGAGTCTGAGAGATCTGCGAGATGGGTTCAAGAACGAGAGAGAGGTTGGTGAAGGGGGAGTGCTGCGCATCTGTGCTGGGAGGAAGAAGAAGACGATGAAGGGTTCTGTGGGGGTGATCAGGGAGTTAGAGAAGGAGAGGTGAAAGAGATGATGGGGTTGGAAGAGATCGATGGGGATGGTGGCTGTGTGGAGATGGGAGGAATGATGATGATAGGAGGTGGCAGGTGGAGGGGCTTCTGTGCAGGGATGGAGATAGGGACCGGGAGTTGTGTTGAGATGGGCCTCTCTCTTCTGGGATAGATGAGGGTGATGGGGGATAAGATGAGGGGATTCTGATGAGATGAGATTGAGAGGGAAAGATATAGAGATGAGGGAGAGTTCTAGCAGAAGAGGGAGTGGGAGAGAGAGATATCAGGGTGGAGGGGAGAGTCCAGATCTCGTGGACTCTCCTCTCCCATGCAGGTGATGGGCCAGGCGATTTGGGCCAAATTGGGTCGGGTCAATTTTGGTTCAGGTTTGGGCTTCGATTTGGACTGGAGTTTGGGTTTTGCGCTAGAGTTTTAGATGGGTTTGGATTTGGGCTCTATGGGCCAAGCCTGGTGGGCTTGGTTTTAAAAGAAACTAGTTTGGGCCTAAAAAGAACAGGTTCGGACCCAAAAGACCGGGTTATCATTGCCGGGACCCGGCTTAGTAGATTTTGATCCGCTCGCCAGATTTCGACGTTCTACATATCGTCGGAAAACTCTCGGTGAGTAGGTCACGATGAACCAACTTTCGGGGCTATCAGAGGTCTAGAAATGGAAGGTGATTTTTCATGCAGGCGCCTTTGGAGTGTGGGCCCGTTGTCATGATTTTCCGATCTGTCCGTCGAATCTCTGAGTTCTATATATGGATAGAAAGCTCTTGACAAGCAAATCGCAGTAAGCCAACTTCTAGGGTGATCGGGGTCTAGAAATGATAGGTGACCTTTGACTCGGGACCTAATCATGACACCATTAAATATGGTGGACTGAATTACCCCTTAGGGTGCCAAAATGAGGCGCCTGCACTACATGTCGTCGAAAAACTATCGGAACGTAGAATTTGTTGGTCCATGCATCCTAATAATTAGAGGTCCAGACAGAATAGGGATATCTGGATCAATGGTCCTAGCTTCCTAACTCATGCTAATCATGTCGTACTTAGGCAAACTAAGTGTAATCTCTCTAGGAACAACCTGAGTGTGTTCTATGTAGTCTGGAAGGGGCTTGGATAGTGCTATAGCTCATTTCTTATTTGAATAGTGAGTTGAACTCGAGATCTCGACGTGACTCTTCCTTTTCTCTCACGAATTTCTAGGGATCGTCGAACTAAGTCTAAAATTTTCAACAAGCATTTTCATCGTCATTAATTAAATTGAATTATGCCATTAACCATTCAATTATGGGTGAAATGGGGGCACCATTATATATGACAAGTGTTTAATGCTATCGTAGAGGGCCAAATGAGGTGTCTACAGTACTTTTTTGAGAGTTTCCTCGGCCTCTTATTGTGACAAGCAGCGTAAAAGTACTCCGTTGAAGGATTTTTTGTAAAGCATTTTTGAAGGAATATCCAAATGAAAGTTTGGGGCTCGTCTTTGAATACTTATCTGCTCTTTTGGATCTTCAGGTAGGATTTCGAACATAATGTAATCAATGAATGGTTCCCTCCAGTCGCTGATTTGAGGTTTGAGGATGGATATCCGACTTCCAACCACTTGGTGACATTTAGTAACTGCTTGGTGTGTGTTAAGAGGAGGGAGAATCCTTCTTTGACACACTGTAATTTGTATGTTTTCCTCTTCTTGGATCGCCATGGATGCGGCAAGTCCTGCCAGGGCATCTGCATGGATGTTTTCACCTCTGGGGATGTGGCTTATGTGACAAATGTCAAACTTTTGCCGAAGTGATTGTGCCTTGTTGTAGTAAGGCAACAAATCGGGCTTCCTGACTTTAAATTTCTGATTCATCTGGTTGACGATCAGTTGAGAGTCCCCAAAAACTTCCAGCATGGTGATGATAGATTCGAGGGCGAGTTTGAATCCTACAATCAGGGCTTGGTACTCAGCTACATTGTTTGAACATGGTTCCAGTAGCGAGAAAGCATGTGGAATCATATATTTGTCGGGGCTAACAAAGAAGACGCCAATTCCCGATGTCTGCTTTCCTTTTTCATTTGTCCCGGTCGTGCCATCAAAGTACATGTCCCAGGAAGCATTTGATAAGGAAGTTCCCACGTTGTAGACAGGTTCGTACGGGAGATCATCCCTGAGTGGAGAATCTTTAGGCAATGGGTGCTCTGCGAGAAAGTCTGCTAGAGCTTGGCCTTTGATTGTTTTTTGTGGTACATACCTAATATCGAACTGTGATAGAAGGATGGACCATTTTGCCAGTCGGGCATTGAGAGAACCTGTTTTTGTGACAAGGACCTTTAAGAGATTGATCCTCGAAATCAGGTAGACTGTGTTGGACAGCAGATAGTGACGTAGCTTTTGTACGGCAAACATCACTACAAGGCATTCTTTTTCGACTAAGGAGTAGCAATACTCTGCACCTACCAACATGCGGCTAAGGTAATATAGAGCAGCTTCTTTTCCCTCGTCGTTTTCTTGTGCGAGTAGAGTACCCAATAAATAGTCAAGAGCTCTTATGTACAAGATGAATGGTCTTTCAGTTGTGGGGGCAGCCAACACTGGAGGTTTGGTAAGGTATGTCTTCATGTCTTGAAATGCAGCTTCACATTCAGCATCCCAAACAAATTTACACCTTTCTTCATCAGGCGAGAGAATGGGCGGCACTTCCCTGATAGATTGGAGATGAACCGTCGATGGTATGCCAACCTTCCTTGAAGCCCTTTTAGTTTTGTTAGGGTCCTTGGAGATGGCATTTCTAGGATAGCCTTGACTTTGGTGGGGTCAAGTTCTATTCTGGCTTTCCGAACTATGAATCCGAGGAACTTACCCGATGAGACACCGAAGAAGCATTTTAGTGGATTCATCCGCAGTTTGTATTTGCGAAGTCAGAGGAAGACTTCTCAGAGATCTTTGAGATGGTCTTCTTTTCTTCTGCTTTTGACGGCTAGGTCGTTGACAAAACATTCGACCATCTTGTGCTGCATATCTTTGAATATTTTCATCATAGCCCTCTGATATGTTGCACCTGTAATTTTCAGACCGAATGGCATGACTGTGTAGCAATACACGCCAAATGGAGTCCGAAATGATGTGTGTCTTTCATCTTTAAGATGCATCTTCATTTGATTGTAGCCAGAGAATCCATCCATGAATGTCATTCGCTAAAACCCACAGGTGTTGTCGATCATCACCTCTGATATGGGGAGCGGGAATTCATCTTTAAGGCATGCATTATTCAGGTCCCTGTAGTAAATACAGACCATTATCTGCCCATTTTTCTTTGTCACGGGGACGATGTTGGCCAACCATTTAGGATGTTGTTCCTCGCGGATGAAGCCAACGTTTTTGAGTTTCTGACTTCTTATTCGATTTTGTCCATCACATCAAGACGGAATCTTCTTTGGCCTTGTTTGACAGGCTTGATATCTTTTTGCAGATTGAGTTTGTGGACTGTTATTTTGGGGTCTAAGCCAGGCATTTCAGTGTAGAACCATGCAAAAAAATCAACGAACTCACAGAGAAAAGAGATGTACTCGAGTAACTCATCATCCTTTATATTCTTATTTATGAATACAAACGTGGGTTATTAGGTGTCCCCAAGTCTATCTTCTGAACATGATCTTCTGTTGGAAGGTTTGAAAGTGGTTCCTCCACAATGTTTTTGAAGGCTTCCAACTCAACAAGACCTTCTGGAGTTCCAAAGGCATTTACAGACCAAGGCTTTGCTTTTGTCAATAGGTCTTCTTGATCGATACTTTTCTCAAGACTTGCAATGAGATTATCCCAATCACCTGTTGAAACTGGGTCGAAGTAGGGTACTTCTTTTGGAGACGATGGTTCTTCTGGGTCAGAAAACCGCGCGTCTGTGTCATCGGACAATTCCTCTTCATCGTCAGAGAAATCATACCAATTGGAGGAGCTTCTTGGATCCTTGATGGGTGACTCCTCAAAGAGATATCCACGGAGATCAATGTCTTCATGGACACGAGATGTTGAGGCTTGGTCGGCAAGAACGACTTTGCAGCCTTTGTGTCAACTGTCTCATGGGAGTGTCAGGATCATAACCCAAACTCGTATGAAGACTTGTCTATACGACGGTGGAGTTTCCAATCCTTCGGTTGACTTTTGGTCAGGGTGGGTTCTAATGGCGTGAGAATACCACGGCCTCCTCCCAAACCGATTGGATTCTGAGCATCATAGCTCATTTTCTTCATGATAGCTTGTGCCATTGGACTATACAGGGATAGCTGAGGCATACCTTTAGTTTTGGAAAGGTTCAAGTGGAGAATTTGATGAAGAAGCTTCCGATCTGTGGAAGAAGATTGACTTTTCTTCTGCCGAAGTTGCCGGAACGACGAAGGAAGCAGATATAGGATCTTTTGCGTCAGCAGGTGTCTCCAATGAAGTAAGAGCAGGCTGAACTTACTGAGTATCAGCTTGACTTGATGGTGCATTGTCTTCTGGTTCTGAATCCGAATCTATGTCATGCATGATAGACACAAAGGAGACAACAAACTTGCCCTGACCTTTTGTTTTGTCTTCCTTGCTTTGGTGGTGATTACTAATGGCTTTGAAGATTTGAGAGAAACAACGAAGGGAGAGTGGCTGCTCTCTTTGGATTTGCTGGAAGGTTTGTTTTCTTCTGATGATTGCTGAAGAGCCTTGCCTTTATCTTTCTGGAGATTTTCGGCGAAGGGTGTTGTTTCCTCCTCTTTTTCTTCTTTTTCATCTTTACACATCAAAGCATCTGCAAAATGGACGTCTTTGCCTTTGAAGGGCTTTTTATTTGCAAACACCCAATGTATTAAGCCGTCGTTGCCAACTAACTTAATGCACTGATGTGAAGTTGAAGGGACGACACCAAACTCGTGTATCTAGGGGCGTCCAAGAAGGATGTTGTAGCATGAAGGGGTTCTTATTGCATACACAGTGACTTAAGAGATAAGATCACCGATTTGCAATTTGAACTTGGTTTTGCCGGTAGGCCTTTGAGTGCTCCCATCATATGCAAAGATGGATACGGGCTTGTGACCCAGCTTGCTAGGTGGAATGCTCAGCTCTTCGAGTGCCGAAGTAGAGATGAGGTTGAGTGCAAGACCTGGGTCGATCTGGACTCTGTGCATTGGCATTTCTTTGACGTACCCCGTGAAGTACAAAGGTCAGTTGTGCTTTGTCTCTCCTAGCAGGAGGTCATCCTTATTGAAGGCGATTGTTGCACTTGAGGCTTTCTGAGCTGAGATGCATTCAATGCTTGATCCCTTAGTTTTCTTATTTTCTCCCTTTGAGGAAGTACTTGATTTTTTGACCATATAGTCCATTTCAATTTGTAAGACTTGTGGGGCATGTTTGTCGATATCCGCATTTAGCCTTTGCAGTTCTGAAATAAGACTATTACGAGTTTGTGGAGACATTCGTAATAAGTCAAGGATGTGCAGTCGTGCAGGTATGTGTTTGAAGTGCTCAATCAAGTCGTACTTGAAAGCCTCCTTAGGACTTGCATTTTCATTATTGTTGCCACTTGGGACGTTTACAACATCTTTTCCTGAAGGATCTACATAAGAAGAAGAAGGTTGGTTGTAGTTTTTGTGGTAATTCTGGCCCGAGCGGGTACCTCTACCAACTTCGAGAGCTTCTAGAGATGGGTCTTCTTTTGGAAGATCACTCTCGGGATCAAGGGGTTGATCCTTGTCATTTGCTAAAGACGTCTCTTTTGCAGTATTGGCGTCTTCAGTGATCGCGTTGCAAGGACCATTTTCTGAACAAGTCCTGAACAGCATCCAGCAACTTTTCTTCTCCGCTAAGTAATTTATCGGTCCAGACATCACCTATGAGGTCAGGTATCTGGGACCAGTTGACCAGATTTTCATTAAAGAAGACTTCATTTGTAGGAGCTTCTTCAAGATGATCAGTCGGAAGAGGCTTGAGCTCCGACGTCACAGTTTCAGAAGACGAAGGCTGAGAAGTGATATCTCAGTAGAAGCCACTTGAGAAGATGTAGCTCCGGAAGACATACTACCGAACGTAGTCTAAGAATCCGTGGCCTCGGTAGACAAAGCTTCAGAGGCACCATCATCATGAACTATTGCATTGCAAACAACTCCAATGGATTGCTGAGATTCAGACTCGTCTTTAGATGTAAGAGGATCATCAATCCAGCATTTTTCTTCATTTTTCGGGGTTACCGGAGGAGAAGTTTGTAAATTTTCCAAAAATTTCCAGTTCTGGATTTTGATTATGACGAAGCTGATGCGATCCTGCTCCCGCTCTATGGCAAGACGTTGCAAGATTCTTGCATATTCTTTGAGATCGGGCATATGAGCCAAATCTTCTTCGTCATATGCTCCTTGTGGTTCATTAATTTTGGGTTCCAATGGAGCGCTTGCTTGTGCTGGATCAACAACATTTTCTTGAAAAGCCGCTTGGTCTTCTTCATCGTTAGACCAGGATCCTTATGTCTGTAATGGGTTATACCAGATTACTGGCATAAGATGAGATTCGGGAATCCATTCCTCATCGGAGAGGTATTCTCCTGTTTCAAGGAATTCCTCCCACTCATCGATATCACTGACAATATCACTTGACTCATACCCATCCATGGAGAATCCAACTACCGAGTTGCAAGAGTGTGATGCCCCCT
This sequence comes from Camphora micrantha, assembly GCA_003546025.1. Taxonomy (NCBI): domain Eukaryota; kingdom Viridiplantae; phylum Streptophyta; class Magnoliopsida; order Laurales; family Lauraceae; genus Camphora; species Camphora micrantha. The sequence continues at coordinate 16,542,603 of QPKB01000008.1, read as the reverse complement.
GCATAGCTTCATTTCTTAGTTGTGGTGGAATAAAATCACCAAGGGTGAATTTTCTTACCACCTTTGAAGTGTTGGAAACGGACTCCTCTGTTGCCCCCAGTGAAGCAGTAGAAGAGGTATTTACCTTTTCTGGGACTTCTTGTTTTTTTGAGCCTTTTTTTTTTACCCTTCTGCTGTTGCTTAAGCTTGCGGAGTTGTTTCTTGGCTTGCCTTGGCTTGTCCGTCTGGTGTTGGATAAGGAACCAACTCTTGGGACGTTTGAGTCATTTTTATCACATTAAAGGAAGTAGTGATCTTCTCCTTTGGTGATTTTGAAGTTTGTCCACATGACACCATGTTGATGGAGGCGGACCCATAGCTTTTGTCAAAGGTAATGACTCCGTTTTTCCACATCTCATTGATCTTCTCTCTCACAATGAAGCATTGATTGAGAGGATGCGAGATCATCTGGTGGTATGGACAATACCGAGGATCATCGGTTTTTCCAACTTCTCCTGGTCTTTTGGGTTCAGGCAAAGTGAGTTTGCCATTTGCTAAAAGAACCGCAAAGATTTCTTCAACATCTTCATTGAACGGGTATTTTTTCTCTACTCGTTCTCTGAAGGCATCAGAGAGTTCAGGTTTCTTACCTGCTGCCTTATTTTCGGTTTTCTTTGGTGGCTGAAGAGCTGACTTGGTTTGCATATTGAGGACCTCTTTTTTCTTTGGCTTCAAGGTCGTAATGACAGTCGGCTCTTTCTTTGATGATTTTTGACTATTGAGGTCTTTAATCATTGTTTCAGCCTCCAAAGCTGCTTCTAGGAGTTCTCCCAGGTTTTCTGATTTGTTGCCGAAAATCATGGAGCAGATTCTTTCTCTCATGTTATTATAGCAGATGTCGGCCAGCGATGGTTGTGGTAGTACATCTGAACACTTGTACGCCTTTGCTTTCCACTTGTGAATGAAGTCGTATGTTGACTCTTCTCTCCCTGTTTTAGGCTGCAGAGTTGTGCCATAGTAATAGGATGATCCTCTCCTTTGAAGTAGGTGAGGAAGTGTGTCTCCAGCATGCCCTAGTTTTGGATGGAGTCCTCTGGCAGAGTGGAGTACCAATCAAAGGCCGTACCTTTTAGGGTACTTGCAAAAGGACGGATCGTGAGGGCATCTTGATTCGCGATAGCTCCTGTCAGGATCTTGAAGTGGATGACGTACTGTCTGGCTGAACCTTTCCTCGTATATGTCTGGAGAGTAGGTTGTTTGAATTTTGAAGGGAACGGAACCGAGTCCATCCGTAAGGGATATGGTGGCTTGATCCCATGTTCTTTCAATGTATCATCTTCTTTTGCTTTGGCAAGGATATTGTCCATGTCCTTTTTGGTAACGGCGCGTGACTCATTGTTTTCCCCATCAACTTCGTCATCTTGATGATTCAGAGGAGGTTGATTATTTTCTTGACGCTGAAAAGCGAGAAGAATGTTTTCCATTAGAGTCTCAATCCTCTGCTGACCTTGCTCCAATTGCTGGATACGTGCGGTGACGTCAACATGTGGTGGAGCCTGTTCAGTATTTGTAACCAGGACATTCATCCTCCGAGAGTCGAATGAGGATATCGTCTTGGTGACTGAGCTGGAGCTCATTCTTTTGGATGAAGAGTTGGAGGAGTGGTTACTCCGATGTCCTTGGCTTAAAGGAGAGGAAGAATCCTCCTGATGTCTTCGCGTCTGGGAGACGCTATGAGTCACCGGTCGTCTGACATGGATTTTGGTTGCCGACTTCTGGCGTCTTTTGGTTTTGCCAACCATATGGATAGCAGCAACTTGGTTGGGTCTTTTTTTTTTCTACCCATTTTTGAAAGACCTGAAGTGTAGGATGCTGGGTCCTTTGTTTCTCTAGAGTCTTTTGTCGATATGACATGTGGCAGCATATGCGACTGGCAATTTGAGCTTCAGTCAGCTCTAGCCGAGCTTTGGCGATAAAGGATGTACTCCCTCGAGCGCAGCAACTGAGCCTATCTTCTTTGAAGCTAGGCAAGGACAGTATCTGGACACGGTCCTTTACCTATCATAGCGAAGCTTTGAATTTTGCGAGTTCGGCCCCTGTTGAGATGAAGGGTCGAGCTGCAGGAGTGTAGGCCTTAGTTGGTTCTTACAGAGGCCTGGTAATGCATGACTTGAGTTTGGGCTTGTAGGAGCAAGCCGGCTCATGCTGGGTTGATTTGTTTGTTTTATGGAGGGTAGGCTTCTCCTCTTTAATGTAAAAGAGAGGGTAGAACCAGTTCTCCTTAAGAGGGGCTAGGTACGCTGGCTTTGTAGATGTTCTTGGCCTCCTTTATTTTGGTGAAGGTCTTGGGGACCAGGTCTTGGGGAAGACCTGGTTCTTTGCAGGTTGAGGCTTTGTGGGGTTGTCACGGGTTTCAGGCTTCTTTAAGTTCGCCCTTGGTGTCACGATGGTGACACGTTGTGGGGCGGTTTTTTGTTTTCTTGGCAGGTACAGTTTCTTTTGTAGGGAGTGAGAATGGTCCCAGTGACCCGAAGACGAAGGTCCGGGGAGTAGAGGTCTACCCGGTGTTTTGAAAGTTGCCAAGGAAGATGACGCTTCGACAGCTGCCAGTGCGCTTGTAAGTGCGCTTGTTTTGCTTCTCTTGAAGCAGAAGTTGGTACTTGTTCTCATCGAAGATGATGGTCAATGAAGCTGCCAATGTTAGTTTTTTTTTGGAAAACTTCTTAAACAAGATCACATCCATTAGTAATCACAAGAATATGATGATCATAAATGAAAAATAACTATGGTTTTGTCTTTTCAAATCGCTTGAGGGGACATGGCCTTGCCCAAGCAAGATGAAGAAGGCAAAAAGCCATAGAGGGTACAATTGTTCTAAATGCAAGTATGGTAGGCTCAGGGTGAGCCTTCCAGTGACTGCTAGAAGCAATTGTAGACCTTAATTCAAATTACCGAGAAGCAAGGCTCACTTGAGGTAAGATGATATAATGTTGGAGATACAAATGTGTCGGTCGCGAATACAGTAGACCCAAAAGGACGTACTAGCACCGTTATGCACAAATGTTGTAAATCATATCCTTGAAAAGGACACGAGATGGGATCTTCTTTTTGAAAGGTCAAGATTGGATTCATAAAGGAGAGCAAATGGTATTCTAATCCGAACTGAGGCTCAAACATTTATGTGAGCACTGAGTCCGAAAGGGAAGGGACCAGAATTTCTCGAATGTGAACTCAAAAGTGACGGAAGTTTTTTTTTTTTCTTTTTTGAAAGGTTAAGATCGAATTCATCAAAAAGAGAAAATGGTGTTCCAATCCGAACATAGGCTCAAACATTTCAACGAGCGCTAAATTCGAAAGGGAATGAACCAAGATTTCTCAAATCTGAGTTCAAAAGTGATGGATGTATTTTTTTGAAGGTATATATTTTTTTTTAGAGATGTTTTTTGAAGGATAAACATAGGTTTCCAATTCGGTCTTATGAAACCTTAGTAGATAGATTAGCTCCCAAGTAAGGGTAGGATTACTTAATGAACACATTTGGAGAACCCTTGTCTCGAACAGTCTAGCTGTCTCCACACTCTGGACAAGGCTTTACTTAGATCCACTTTGGTCAAAGAATGCAACTGGTGCAACCTTAGTGTTTTTTTTTTTTTTTTTTTTTTGAAAGACTTCTAATGGACTCATCCAAAGAGAGCGAATGGCCCCTTCAAATCCAAACGCTGGCTACAAACGATTTCCGCGAGCCATTGTCCGAAAAGAAAGAAACCAAAATTTCTCAAATTTCAATCCAAAAGAAAGAAAACTGATTTGTTTTTTAAAGAGTTTGAAATGAGATTTTTTTTTTTTTGAAAATTCCTATCGGACTCATCAAAGAGAAAAAACGGGCCATTCCCCGATACTAACAATAGCTGCAAACATTTCTGTGAGCTATTAAATTTGAAGAGGAGAGGATCCAAATTTTTCAAAAATGAATCCAAGAAAGTGAAACCAGATCTCCTTTTTTTTTTTTTTTGTGAGATGAGAAAGAGTGGAAATAAACTCAAAATAGAAATTTCAAAAAGAAATCCCATATCATGTTTTTTAGATGCAAGATCCAGCATGGGCCACCAGTTAGAAAGGAGCCAAAGAATATAGGCATCACGTTCTCAAATGAATGCATCCCACCAAGTGTGCCAACTTGATGGACCCGTTTCTTCCTTTCCACTCTCATCCGTCCCCCGGGGCTACCGAAAGGCCGAATGGAGCGAAAAAGAGAAAGGCGGGTATCAACATTTTTTGTACGGGTATGCCAGATTTTCTATTCTACTTGGAATTTAGAAATGGTGATCCAGAGATTCACCTTCACAAGTAGAAATGAATTAACTCTTTTTTTCAACTTTCCATTGTATATATATTTTAGAGAAAGAGACAAGTTTTCTTTGAATGCCGTAAGAGGCGATTTTGCTGTAGAAGGCGATTTTTATGCCGTGAAAGGCAATTTTTGTGCCATAAAAGGCGACTTACAAATCTCATCAATAATGAAAGACAATAATTGTGAATTTTCTTTTGTCTCTTGAAAAGAAATACAAAATACAATAGAAAAATGAGAAAAGAAATTCTGACTTCTCAGGAGATTACAGGGACTCGTTCAGATTGACAGTAACAAGTCATGTATGGACTTCGCCATCATCCATGCAGATGAGAACATAAGATGCTTTGATTCTTTTATCTTGGCTCTAACCTCAGATTTTTAGTGGATAAAGACCAAGGGGAGGTCCTATATCCAATAAAAAATGGAGTAGACGGGCTGAAGAGCCGCATCTAGGCCATGTTGGATAGAAGGGGAGAGGGCCTTGTGTTACACCCCGACTCAAACTAATCATGATTAAGACTAGTTAATTGAGATTAATGCTAATTAAGTATGGATAATTGGGTTAATCAAGGTTAATGACCAAAGAAGGACAAATTAGTCTCAAATGATGCATTAAGTATAATAGAATGGATTTGAATGAAATTGAATTGGTTAAAATGAGTTGAGACTCAAACATGGTAGGCTAAGGACTTTTTCGTAAATACGAATTTTCACGTATTTCGTCGAATACGGAAATTCTTGATACCAACGTGTGTATCTTGAATAGCACATTAACTTTCATAATAGACGCGATTCCATTTGACCCCAAATGGACCAAGTGAAGCTTCATTTGACTCAAAATGTAATTAGATATAATGATAGGGGGTTTTAGTGTAAAAGCCTCTTATATTAGAGTGAAATGAGTTCATTCACTCATTTCACCCAAACCCTAGACTCATTCTCATCTTTTCCTCTTTTCTCTCCCAATCTCCTTCATCAAGAGTGAGATTAAGAGTGATTCAAGTGATTCTTGAGGAGTATCTTCATCTTCACCTTCTTCCCCAAGTCATTTTCCTCCATTTTTAGGTGGTAGAACTTGAAAGAGAACTCTAGATCTCTTTGCTTGGAACCACAAGTAAGTAATGGGTCTTCCCTTAGGATTTCCAAGTTCTATTAGTTGTTTTGTAGTGATTTCTAGCACAAATAGCTTATAGATTTGTGCATTTACATGTTTTTATGGATTAGGGTTTGAAGTTGGGGATTTTGATCTCAAGCTAAGCTAAGTAAGAGAGGGCTTTGAGTTCATTGACTTCAAGAGAGGCAAGTATAAACATTACTTGTGATTAATGTTAATTATTGTATGAATGCATAGAGTTTTCATGGATTTTGTGTATTTTCCATTAAGTTGGAATTGTTTATGGGTTGTTTGAGATGGTTAATGGGTGATTATAAGTATTGATTTGAGAATGGATGGTATATGAGGAGGGAACAGGAGGTTCCAATGTTTATTGTAGGTTGTGGAAATGGAAGGGAAAAAGAAAGGTAGAAGTCGGAAGAAAGATCAGAAGTTCTGAAGCTCGAAAGAAATGAGTTTCTGGGTGCAGGCGGCTAGCCGCAGGGCTGACCTCCTGGCTAACCGCAAGAAATCCGCAAAATAGTCAGTCTCTGGAAAGCTGACCGTGAGCTGACCGCAGTATTGCGGTTAGCCGAAATTGAAATTTCGGCTAGCCGCCAGGTAACCGCAACGCTGACCGAAGTTGGGTCAGAATTTGCATAGCTTCTGGAAAGCTGACCGAAATCAGATTGGTTAGCCGCCACCTAAGTTTCGGCTAGCCGTCAACCAGTTTTCGGTTAGCCGCCAGCCAATTTTCGGCTAACCGCCAAGTAACTGTTAAGGCAAGCGAACCTGATATTGTCAAGACGTTGACTGTGAGCAAGATTTGGGTTTTTGGATTTTTACATGGAATTTGGATTTTTGGATTTTTACATAAATTTGGAGTACCACTTGTTAGTACAAGTGCTCTTTAAATTAGTTTAAAGACTAAGCATCCATGGTTGATAATTATGGAGACAACTATAATGCACATATTAAATATATGAATGTGATGTCCATCAAGAATAACACGTGCATTTGGAAATCAATGGTTACACCCAAATGGTTATTTAGAGTTGAGATAAGATTGAGTAGAACCATAAGTGGTTAATAGTCCTCTCATTGTATTATTGTGTTCCAATCTAATGAGATTGGTAGTACTGTTATCCTCTTCCTTTGTCATGAAAGAATTATTGAATTGAATCGAATCCAGAGTAGATTGCTTACTGAAAAGTATTGACTCTTGAGTTTGGCACTACCTAGCTATTGTATTAGAACTTTAAATGAGTTCAATGAATTAATAAATGAAATAAATGACTAATCCTACTGCAGCAGATGGTTTAGGGGTGTTCTGGATCTCCGTGGTGATGCTAGTTGTCCCTGGCCAAGACACTAGTAAGTCTCACAATTCCGATCACAACTTTGGGTATTGATTGATGCCTTCCATTTGGAAGATGAATCCTTCCTTTGAGGGAAGATGATAAATGAAATAAAATGAATGCTATGGTAATTGCCATCTGGTACATGTTTATTAATTGACTTGTTCACCTATTGTCATTATAAGAATTATCTAGAATTGCCTAGAAATGGAGTTTCTTATTAAATTAATGGATGAATTCAGTATATTTATTAATATGTGCTATCACAAGATTTGTTTATACATTGTTGAACCGTCGTGTTCATTAGTGTTATTGATAGCATTACAGGTCCGATTGCCCCTGCCGGTCCAGCAGCGCCCCCGACGGCAGCGGAGGAGACCACTCCGGTTCCTCCAGGAGGATTGATCGAATGGAATAGACGGGATACCATCTGAGATGGGTATCCGAGTGCGAAATGGAGTTGGAACATTTTGAGAAATGTTTTTGAGAAACTATTTATAGATACATTTTGTAATCTAATTAATTGTCATTTGTATAATGTTTTGAATATGTAGTGTTTGACAAATAAATATTAGAAACGATACATGTATAAGGGCTTATTTTGTATATATGTAAATCGTAAATTGATATCGTCAAATATATATATATATGTTTCCGCAAAAATTGTGTAATTGACAGGTATATTGAGAATATTATCCCTTGTGGATTCTGTTTTAACTTCTGTTAATTCGGAGTTTACGGGAGTAAGTATGGGCTCACGACTCGGGGTTACCGGATTTTGGACCCGGGTCGTGACATACTTATTGTATGGTATCAGAACGGCTTAAGAACAAAGAAAAACTTAAAAGACTTAGAAAATTGTAAGCACATTGTGAGGAACGTTAAGTTGTGTACAAACCCACTCTTATATTTGTGTTATTGTTTTTGTTATGTATAATATGTATGAGATGGAAGGGTATAGATGTGTATCTTACCTTCCTTACTGTTTTCAGATGGCATTTGGATCGGGGAGCGATAACTTTGTTGAAGTTGTTGTTAATGATGGTACTACACATCCTCCTCCAATATCGGATGCTCATGCAAGGATGACTGCCATACTAGAGCAGTTAGTAAGGAGCTACGAGGCACAAGTGGCTATGCAAGCTCATCACAGAGAGCAAATGGCCAAGAGCCATGAGGCCCAAATGGGAATGCAAGCCCAAATTGCTTCCTTATTACAAGTGCAGGCTCAGATGCAAGCTCAATTGCAAGCTCAACTGGCACCACCACCTCCTAATGTGGGAATACAGGTGGTAGTGCAATCTAAAGAAAAGGATCCTAATGTCCTTTTTGAGCAATTCCGGAAGCGAGGAGCAACTGAGTTCCACGGCATTGAAAGTGCCAATATGGCCAGATGAATGGTTAGAACACACCGGTGATGTGTTTGGTACAATAGTCTGTACGCGAATGTAGAGGGTTTTACTTGCTACTTCCATGTTAAGAGAGGAAGCAAAAACATGGTGGAAGGATATTAATGATACACTCTTGGCAGCACCAGGAGATGACATATGTGAAACCTTCAAGGAACAGTTTAGAAGGAAGTACGTACCAGAGCACATCCAACAGAGAAAGGAATCGGAATTCTTGAATCTGAAGCAGGGACAAATGACTGTGTCGGTGTACGTGCACACCTTTTTGCAATTGTCTAGGTATGCTACTGACTTGGTAGATATCGAGGAAAAGAAAATGAAGAGATTTCTTCATAGTTTAAACCCCATGTATAAGAAGATGGTAATTGCATCCAATAAGCCCACTATGTTTGGTGAGGCAGTTGATAGAGCATTTACAGCTGAAGAAGTACACATAGAGGAGATGGCTGAGAATTTCAAAGAGGAGCAGTGGTGGTACCATTGGCTGCTGGTTTGGGAGACATCTAGGAGTCTGGAATGAATTCTCTGGTTTTTCTCCTCCTCCTCGATGTTTGCTATTGCCATTTCTTGGTCAATTTGGAGTTTTGGACTCGCCCGGCTCAGAATGGGTAAAAAAGGGGCTGCTTAATTCGGCAACAGAAGTTTGCTACATATGGATGGCGCACTTTAGCGGAATTGCCCTAAAATGGACATGGACGATAGTTGCATTACATCCCACTTGCCTAGTAACTGAAGTGGGCGTCCGGATCTTCTGAGATCTTTACTCACGAGGGATCTATGAGGTTCCTAGCTCATTGGGTTGTTGGAAAAAAGTCCAATCAATTCAATTCGGCAGGCTGCTCGTTAAAAGTGTCCCTCCTTTTCCTTTCGGCCAAGGGAAAAGTAAATAATAATAAAATTGTCCCTCCTAAATGACCGGTTGTCAAATTTCATTCTTTGACGGATCCAATTTGGATGAAAATGAATTTTCGCACTTATAAGAAAGAATTTTGCAGTTAATTTAATGTTTTCTAGTCGGAAAAGGGGGCTGGATTGCTTGCATTGCTTGCAAGTGACCCAAGCATTTATTTTGTCCAAACGCGTCCATGTGTCCATTTGCCTATTTGGTATCACAATAACAACCAAGAGTCAAGCCCTAGGCTAGGACCTATGGGTGGGGTTGTAAAAAAAAAATCGAAAAACCGTAACAATTACGGTTATTAAAATTGAAAAACCATGTTTCATAGTTCGGTTTTAGTTTTCAGTCTCGGTTATTAAAATCGAAAATCCGTAACAGTTACGGTTATTAAAATCGAAAAACCGTGTTTTACAGTTCGGTTTTGGTTTTATGTCTCAACTCACATTTATTACCGAACTATAAAATACGATTGGATTAACCGCTTTCCCAAAACACACGGTTAACCAAACCGTTACACCCTAATTAAAAAGAAGAAGAAATGGGGTATTATGTAATTTTATAACTTAAATAACCCCTTTTAACTTTTGAGCCCTAATCGTTGGAACAAGAAATGAAAGAGGGAAAATGGAAGAAAAGGAAGAAGAAAGGAAGCCGGCAGATGCTTAAAGTGAAAGATCATGGATGTGTTTGCTGGAGAAATGCAATTTATTATTTCATTTCTCTATGTGAACATTTTAATGCTACTTTAGTGTTTTGGAATTATGTAATTTGTTATCGATGAAATTTGGTTTTGACTTTTAAACACGTATTTAATATTATGATAAAAGAAATATGTATTTTACATGACAATTAGCCATAACTGAACCGTCTAATACGGTTAACCGCGGTTCGGTTTTTAAGGGCACAATTACAATTTTTAAAAATTGAAAATCATAAAATACTGTTAGATTAATAGTTTTTCCAAAACACATGGTTAATCGAACTATTATACCCCTACCTAGGGGGGTCAAAAGATCTTCTCGGACCTTTCATCTCTATAAAAAAAAAAACTAACAATAAATAAATAAAAAAATCAGCCCAATCCTAAACCTAGCATATCCATCTTGGGAACCCATTTTGGGGATGGAACCCATGGGGATCACTTCATCTTGGGGCATACATGTACATAAAATATGGGCTCCATCCAAATGATTTGTACCGTTTGGATTGATGAATCAATTTTTAAATGGTTTTTGATGGGATGGAACTTGTTGGCCCTTGATGAAGGGGCTAGGAGGGTTAGATGGAACCCATATTTTATAGGCATGTATATCCCAAATAGAAGAAGAGATCCCCATGCGTCCCATCCCCAAGTGGAATCCTGGGTGGGCCCACATTGAGCTCTGTATTTAATTAAAATGTACACCGTGTGCATTGGATAACTAATAAATATATATGGCTTTGTTCTAGTGAGAACTGTTCTCACGGAATCACCGTGAGAACTATGGGGACCATTTGTGGGCCCCATTTAGGGATAGGACCAGAGGGATGAAAAGATCTATTTGGGACCATTCCAAGTATCAAGTTTGATTCCAATCACATGCCCCTAACCCCTTCATCTGTGACCGACAAGTTTAATTGCTTCATATTAAAAAAAAAAAAAATTCAACCCTCCATCCAACGGTCCAGCCCATTTGGATGGGTGTCAAACCTTGGGATTAGTGACTAACACGGGGTTCTTACTTGTGTGTGGTTTGGATTGGTTGCTAGGTGGGGCCTCACCAATAGTCCTCAAGGAAGCACGTTGAGAACTAGTTCTCCACTTGAATATTTCCCTATATGGGTCCCTACTTGTGCATGATTTCATTTCAACTTGCCACAAATGTTAGGCTATTGACGATGGCCGCTATTTGGGGTGGATGCCAAATCTCTGCAAAGGTAAAACAAATTAAAATAAAGGCGATTTTTTGAAAAACCATCGTAGAAATTGGATATCTTGTCCGTGGACCAAAACTCTGATGTTTTTTTTTTTTTTTGCCATCAGAGGGTTTCCAATACTTTGGGCTGGATTAATTCCTTCGGGCTTATATGGAAGCTAAGTAAACTCCTCTATAACCCCAATGTGGTAGTGTAGTTTCAAACCTACAACCTCCTGATGCAAACCATGGTCGTAGGCCAACTGAGAGTATTGGTGGTAGAGGACCTCACACCTATTTTTAAATATTATTTTTATTTCATTTGTCCCTATTTATTGATGTCAGTGAAAGTCAGCTTCTTCTTCTTCTTCTTCTTCTTTTCTACTTTCTTCCTTTTCTTTATTTTCTTATCCATAATCTCCTTTGATTCAGGTTATCATCATCACCTTCTTCAACAAAGAATGGGTTGAGTCGTTCTTGATTGTGTCTAGATGGTATGGGGATGCATGCAACCGTTGCAAAATTCCCAATCCAACACTATCTTACCGCCTAAGGTGGGGATATCATTGTGATTCATCATAAATTTGATCGTTCTCACGTATGAAGACCTGTGGGTTGACTTAAGGTGCGGATGTCACTGTGGTTTATCATGATTATCCCCACCCGTTGCGGCCGTAAACTTGGCTTTACAGATCGGGGTCGCGACACTACGAATCTAGGATGCTCTCAGTCAAGGAGGCAAAAACAGGAGCTATATAATTTGCACTATGCAAAGCCAAAGAGAGGGGATCTTCTAGGGTGAGTGTTCTTTCGGATGCTCTTGATGTGATTAGTGCAATTAATGGATGGGAAGATTATTGATGCACCCGTATTATAAAAGTTTTGGGCAGGGGCTCCTCCGCGATATTATAAAAATTTGGGGTCCTCAATCGTGGTTACCCTATTTGGTGGGATTTTATTAGTAAATATCCCTTTTTTATTGCTACATTACAATGGTTTCTTAGGTGTCTTAAGGCACTATTTGGATGTACCCGAAACAAAATGTCACCATGTAAGTAGTTGGTATCATATTACTTTTCTATAATCTGGTTTAGTTATTATTATTACTACTACTACTACTATCTTTATTTGTTGTGTTGTTTGAATGGATCATCTCAAACATTGTATCTTTCAATTTTTTTTATTTTTTTTTTTTGTTTCTTTTGATATGCATATGCATCAATATAGATTTATATGTTTATAATTGATATCATTCTTCCTTTGTTTTCTTTTTCCTTTTTTTTTTTTTTTTTTTTCTTTAGTAAGAATTTGGGGGTTTTTTCTTTTTTGTCTTTACAGTAGGCTCAAACTCATGCATCCATGCACACTAATGATTTTTTATAAAATATTATTGTTCATTTCATTTAATAAAATTTTCAATAATTATCAGTATTATTCTATTCTTTGAAAGAAATTATTTTCCACTTCCAAAGCTATATAATGCTAGCATTTCAATGTAAGTTTTATGAATAAATTACTTTAGTTTTTGGCTAAGCTTAGATTGGGCATTTTTCCTATACAACAAACTTGTTTTTTTAATTTTATTTCTTATCATTAATATGTGAGGCAATTCTTAAGACACCAAGATTATGTTAACTCCAGCAGTAACCCCGACTACGTGCATTTTGGCTCGGATGCTAATGCGCTAGCCGAAACAAGTATTGACACTTCGGTCAACCCTAACCTAAGCCCGCTGTGACTTCGGCTGTGTACCTCGGCCTTGAGTCGCGGACCTCGGCTAACAGACAGCCGAGACGGGCACTCATAGCCATCTTCCATCTTCAGACACGTGGCACGAATGAGCACGCGCTAATGGGACAGATACATCATCCATGCCGTCCAGAATCCTCATTAAATCTCTGACAAAACGGCATCTAGTGGCTACAGCCATATAGGGGCAAGGCGCAAGAAAGGATCCGATGGGACCTTTCCTGCCAATAAGTCAAGACAAGATCAAGCCCAACGTGACTGGCATTTAATGCAACGTGTGCTGATCGGACCATCATTTAATGCAATGTGGGCTATGATGGATCCTCATTAATTACTTTGTGGGCTAATGAGACTTCAGCAGTCAGATCATCAGGCCCACCACCAAATATCTAGAAACTCTCTTATATATGAAAGAAGACCTATTCCAGGGGAGGTACGTAAACACAGATTCATTCTACACTCTGACTCTTCTTCCTCAACCTGAGTTCAGCCCCAATACTAACTTGAGCATCGGAGAGCCCTGTGCTGCCCACAGCCAGGGTCCTTTGACCATTCTTTCTTCCCTTTCAGGTCCTCAAAATGGCTAGCTTTCACAGTCAATTGGATAAGTCCCGTAGGGCTCCCCTTGATCTAGTGAGTTGTATTTTTTCTGCACTTACAATTAATATTTCAAAAAAGAATTCTTTCTTATTAATAATTAATGTCTTATGCCTAGCAATAAAATTGCTGCATGAGTGTCTCAGAATCACAGGAGTTAAACTTTTTATTTCAATTGAAGGTGAATTTTCAAAAGTGCATTTGGAGAGGTTAAAAGTTTATAATATATGAAATCACTCTCTATTTAGAAATGTACTTCCCTTTCTTCTTTAGCATTATTCAATGATCTTTACTTTATTCCTTTTTCTTTAGATTTTGATGCATAAAATAAAATTTAAAAATTATAGATAATATATTTTATTTTACATTTATTTTCTCTTAATTATATTTCAAATAAATCGTAAGTTTTAATGTAGTTCAAGCCGAAGCTCTTGTTGGTAGCAACATAGAAGAGAGCATAGGGTCATGTATTTATTACATCCCATTTATTCTTACAAACTCAAGTAGTAGCTGCTGCATTTATTCATTACATTAATTATTATTACAGCACTGCTATATATTGCACACCAGCAGCAGCAAGAAACCACTGCTATATATTGCACACCAGCAGCAGCAAGGAAGCAACAACAGTCGTAGCAGGATCATGTAGCCTCTGCTGAGCCGACGTTTTTGGTTGAAGGAAATGTCTTGTTTTTCCAAAGAGTGAAGGTTCCAAAGTGTGTCCAGTCCAAAACATCATTTGGTATGAGCAGGTCCTCGTCCAGCACGGAGAAAATGAAGTGGTCAATACGTTTAGTCTTCCGAGGAGTGTCCTCATTGACATGCCGGAGAAGGTTGTTGTTGTACGTCTTCGCGTTTTCAATTGTGGCCTCCTTCTTGGACCCGGCAGTTGGCCACCCACTCACCACGGATATGCCCACTTTGCTGAAACCCAAGTCAGTTTTTGCGAAGCTAATGCTGTCGACCATAGCATCAAACACGTACTTGTACTCCGAATTGGTTTGGTCGTCTTTCATGTAGGTGCGCGCACCCTCTTCGAGAAGGTAGTTGCCAAGCCCTATACTTTCGCAGATGGCGAAGTTGGGGAAGGTTTTGACGAACAGCGGGCTTGAAGTTCTCAGGAGTCGGTCGAGGACTTGGGAGAGTAGATTCCGGAACCTTTCAGGGAACTTGTACCCGGAGGGACATTTTAAGGGATCGTAGTTGCCAAAGATGAAGTTCACATCGATGATGGTGGACAACTTGATGACGTCGTTAAGAGCATGGATTCTATCCATGGCATTTACAATCTTAGGCGGGATTTCATTTTCATCGCCCACGTTGCCCAAACAAACGTGACTGATGACGCTGTCATATTTAATAATCAATTGGATCCACTCATTCGCGCCATCGGCGATTTTAATGACCTCCTTGTTAGGGATGTACAAGAAAACCTCGATGTTGACTTGCTCGTGGGTACGAATATAGTTGAGGATGTCTAGCGCTTGGACATCCTGCGAAGTAGCACAATAAAGCCACATCTTTCCGATGTTGTTGCACTTGTATAGGTAGATAAGCTGATCCGTTGTAGGTAACAAGCTTGCCCGGTTCCCATACCGAAGGCCAACAGTAGATGAACTTCGTAATGGTGCTCCGCCTACCGATGCAGGTACATTAAGTGGGTTAGTAATTAACAGTGAGCAGGAAACAACCTATATCTCCTAGGAAAAAGGATACTTGGACAGAACATTGGGACCGGATTTTGGACCGATCCCAATGTTCTGGTCCAATATCCATGGATTTTGGACCGATCCCAATGTTCTGGTCCAATATCCATTGATATTGGACCAGAACATTGGGATCGGTCCAAAATCCGGTCCCAATGTTCTGTCCAAATAGAACTTCTCATCTCCTAGATATTCAAGTCATATCATAGGATTTGTCCAAAATCCTGTCCAAGAAATTTGTCCAAGTAGACTTTTTGATATCCACAGGACTCGACTCCAATAGTAAAACGACACTCTATTTTAAAAATAAAAAATAAAAAATAAAAATTCATGATCATCTTAGGCTTTTCCCCACTGGCATCGGGAGTAGACTAATCACGGCTATGTCACCATGGGCTGTACCTGCCCAGCCCCATGTTTGTGGCAGGCTGCCAGCGGTGACTTGGTGGACCATGATAGGTTCACTCATGAAGGTCGGGAAAACCCTCACACGATCTAAGTTCTTTTAAAAATTGTGTTGTACTTCTTGGCCCTGTTCTCTCTTTGAGAATCCACTGTGTGGACCGCCAACAATGATGATGTAAAGAGTAACTTTGGGAAGCCTAATGTGAACGTTTTCTTAAAAATTCATTTGAAATCTAACCTTAGACCTCATTATATATATATATATATATATATAGAGAGAGAGAGAGAGAGAGCAAGGCTCTCCTAAGCTCAAGTTTTAAAAAAATATATCATAAACTCATGCTTGTGGGGCCCACTTTTAGTCCATCCAAATGGACCAAACACATGACCCTCCTAAATTACACTTGTCTACAAACTTTCGGTCAAATCTGAATTATGGACCGTTGGATAACCTATGTATCGATCCAAATGGACTGTTAACCATTTAACTTTTGGGCCCATATGGAGATGTTAGAAATTACGGATGGGGCTTATTTTTTTGCATTGTGGCTTATTTTTTACATAAAAGAAGATCCCAAAGAGTCCTTAAAATCAACCCCCCAATCCCCATCCCCATGTGGGTCCCCAGGTGTGCCCCATCACACACTTAAGCTTAGCTTATCCGAAGCTTGAGCTTAGGAGACTTGCTCATATATACATACTATGAGAGATATCTCTCACCTTATATGAGAGATTGGGTGGGGGCCCTCACATCCAATCTCTCGTACAAGGTGAGAGATATCTCTCATATGAGCATCTCCGATATATATATATATATATATATATTGCATTATTTCTCTCCCTTTTTTTAGCTTCTCTCTTCAAACAGTGAGATTTGAGTATCCCACTAAATGATGTAATAGCAGGGCTCACCTAAGTATAGGGTTATAGAATATAATCCCAGATTTGATCAAATTAACTTATCCAATCTATATGAGACCCACTAGATGAAGTATTTGACCATCTACTAATCAAGTGGGCCCCATGAGAAGGCTGGTTGATGAAATATGGTGAGTCCCACTTAGATAAGAAAAAAGTAAGGTGGGTAATGGTTGGATATAGTGTATGCCATTAGATATAAGATGCATAGGATATTTATTTAGTTGCTCAATGTATATTGGTATAAGGGTGGATGTACATGTTCCATCTATTAGTCCCCACATAGATGGGTGGATTGGTTAGATTTGGGGAGTTTGAGTTAGGAAGCTATGTTGGGAAAATGCCTATAAACAATTAAATTTAGGGGTCATGGGTTAGGATGCACTTATGGACTCTAAACTTTACTTTTAGGCCGGTCTCATAGCTCTTTCCATTCAACGGACTTTCATGATCATCATACATCCTAGTGGGTGCTACTAGGAGGGGCATTTTTCTTCTGAAAAAGCCGAAGGGGGAATCCGTTTGCTCACTATTGTGGGACCCCCTTGGGGGCACACATGAGGATGTGGTTGGTGGGATCTAAAGATCTACTTGGGCCCCTCCTATGAACAAAAAGTCAGCCCAAACAGATCATCCTAACCTTATCATCTGTGGTACACAAGTTCAGTCCATTCAAATAGGATGTTCAGTCGATCCAACGATCCAGTCCATACCTCCATCCGCTCGAGCCAAAGGGAGGATTTTTGTGTGTATATATATATATAAATATATATCTCCAACGGTCAAGTCCATTTAGATGGGTTTCAAACCTTGGGATTAGTGACCATCATGAGGGTCCCTAATTGTGCACGATTTGGATTGGTTGCTAGGTGGGCCCCACCAATAGTTCTCATGAAAGTATGGTGAGAACTAATTCTTACTTGAATATTTCCCTAGAAATATATACAAGGATATATGTGAGAAGCACTAGAAAGCTCCCAGGGTATTTTTTTAAACTAGAAATGCCCCTCTAGGTTGGGCCCATTGTGGTGTATGACAACCATGGAATGCTATTAGATGGAATAATCAAGATGGGACTTACCTACGTTAAAATTCTCAACTCCATTAGATTATCCTAACCCCTTGATCTATGGTTTAGATGCATCATTTTCTTATGATTTCAATCCAACGGTGAGTAAAAGTCGGATGAGTGTCAAATTTGGGCTTTATACCATTTTGGGTTGGGGGGGTTGTTCTGAAATGATTGGATTGGATCAAGGTGAACTCAACGCCCTATAAAAATATAGGAATGCAAAAGGG
Organism: Camphora micrantha; assembly: GCA_003546025.1. NCBI lineage: Eukaryota > Viridiplantae > Streptophyta > Magnoliopsida > Laurales > Lauraceae > Camphora > Camphora micrantha. The sequence continues at coordinate 16,524,946 of QPKB01000008.1, read as the reverse complement.
AGAGTTCTTAAAATGGGGAGTTTTTAAGAATTCGGGGGGGGGGGGGGGGCGCTTGTTTGGTTCTGAAATGATTGGATTGGCTCAATGTGAACTCAACGCCCTAAAAGTATATGAATGCAAAAGGGCAGTTCTTAAAATGGGGAGTTTTTGAGAATTCCATATATATATATATATATATATAGAGAGAGAGAGAGAGAGACAGAGAGATTCTCAAAAACTCCCCTATTTGCCCCTCTCTAATAGTTAATGATTTGCTAGTATTTTAAGATATACTAAAAAGATCCACCATTGTAGGAGACTGTTTGGGAGAGAGAATCGGATTTGTGTATCATTGATGACACATATCACACTTTCATTACTAAAACATGGTCAGTCTTTTTTGTGAAAAACACCCGAGGAGTTTTGTAGCGTAATTTATATATATATATATATATATGTATGTATATATATACTTCTATTTTTTTCACTAAAAGGTAATTTGCATTAGAAGAAAGGGGAGAGGGAACAAAAGAAAGAAGCCTAGAGAAAGGAAGGGGCATAGGAAGCCACAACACAAGAGGAGAAGAAAAATCAACAAAGCAAGAAACCAGAGGCCAAGACTAACATGGAATATACATATACACACATATATATACATATACATATACATATTTATGTACATATACATGTACATACATACACATACATATATAAGTAATTCTAAAAAAAAAAAAAAGCCCCCTTCAAAAAGAGGCATTTTTGCCCCTCAGACATCCAATGATAGAAAAGTTATGTGGACCTTTTATTCATTCTTTAAAAGAAACATTCACTACCTTATCTTTTCTCTTCTTCAACTACTTTTCTTATGCTTTCTCTCTAAAGTCAAAATAGGTGTGGGTCCACGTATATAATAAAAAACCATTGAACTAATATTAAAATCTTATCGAAAAAGTTTATATATATATATATATTTATAAAAGTGCGGCCTACTTGATAGTACGGAAGGCCCTCCCTGAGTTTGGATTCATTCGAGTCATAGTTTAAAATTATAGTATCAGTTGTAATGTTGTCTTACCCTAAAAACCAATATAGTATCAATATTGGTTGTAGTTCCCAAATGTCGCGGTGTGAAAATTTTTTTACCAAAGAAAAATTTGAAAATTCTTCTAAAAAAGCAAAATACTATAAAATGCCGAAAGAAATAGTTTTTCCAGTAGTAACAATTATTAATCAAAATATCGGTCCCCATAAGTCATATCATCATATGTTGTTGTGTTTTATGAATTTGTATAAATCTTACTTACATTTAAATAGAGTTACATATATATATATATATAAATAAATTGAAATATCACAAAATCTATAAAATACAATCATAAATATAACATATGAGCTAGCTGTTAGCATTAAATTAAAGCTTTTTTCCTCATTGTTTAATAGATATATACGAAACTAAGGAGCCACAAGCATTGTAAATACACTCCAAGTAAAGGTCAATAAATATTTTGTAAATATCTAAAAGATTTCAATAAAAACCCCAAATTTCAAAACCCCAATTAGTAGATCTAGCCTCAAAATATGTAAATAAAAGAGAATGGGATGTATTCACAAAAGAAAAAGAACATGCAATCCTCATTTCTAACCGTTGTAAAAAGAATCTCATAATAGTCACCTTAGTAGAGGTGTATATGATTTTCCCAAATAAAAATAAAAATCTCAGCAAATGAAAAAAAAAATCTTAGTTTTAAATTGTTTTAGGTTGTTTTTCGTGTAAACAGAATTAAAAAATATAATATAACATAAAGGTCGGGAGAATAGAGTTCAGATACAAACTCTAAACATCTTCTTCTTTCGTTTTAACTAAAACCATAAAATTTGGTATCTGTGACTTGGCGGAAAAAAAAAGTTGGTGACTGTGATGGCCAAAAACTTAATGAATCGAGCAACATGACTCAGTTTCAACGTAGTTTCAAAATCTTGCTCTCAACTTTAAAAACTTGCGTTTGCATTTTTGTCGTTGAAGATAACAAGAAATGACAATTAAATTAAAGATAAAGAAACCCATTACATCTCTTTTAGTCATATGCCATTAACGACTTCTTCAGTCAGTCAGACCATTTTAATTAGAAGATCAAAATCCATTCCTAAAGTCTATGGAAACAATTGGACTGAGTGTCTTTGGTAGCATTTTTCTTTCATGTACTTTGTTTGTTCCAAGAGAGCATAGCACGAAGGAGGTACATTTTTGTTGCATCTATATCTGAGCGCACAGCACATTCCAAAGGAAAATTCTTGGTTAACTCAACCCCATTCAGTGGTTTGGTTTGGCACAAAATTTATATTTGCTGATGGCTTAATCGGACCGTCAAAGAGTCTAAATGCAACACACTCGGATATGCACAGAGAGAGAGGGAGAGAGAGGGAGAAGATTATTACCATGGTGTCCAGTAGTAGCAGTTACAATTGGGACTGTTGCCATTTCGAGTGCTCTTCGACTACGTCTTACACAGGCAGTGAAGTGATGACTAGTGAATGAAACACTCTGATCTTCTCGCCTTAAATAGAGAGAAAGGAAGACAAAGTAGTTGGATATCATTTTCAGCTGGGCTGTCATAGGTATTTTATTTAAACATAGGTATGTTGTTTACACATGATTAACCCCTTCATGTTAAAGAGGAGGAAAAAAAAAAAAAAGAAAAAAAAAAAAAGAAAAGAAACGGACCTGGGATCTGACTGGTTTGCGCTTTAGTCGAGTTCACTTAATGGAGTTGGACTCAGTCGTACTTAGAATCCCTAAGATTTACATAAACTGTAAAAAAATATAAAAATAAAAATATATTTTAATAAGGGGATTTTACCGAAAAAGTGTCCCAAAACATGTATTATACGTTTTTAATCATAAATACATATAAACATCCGTATTGGTGTTCGTACGCTCGATTTGGACGATTTTACCCCTCTTGTATCGAGCCTTTGCCTACTATTGCATTCAGTTATGAAATTATAACCCAGACACCTCAATGGAACGATTTCCTTCTCTTTTTCTTCTCCAAATTTCTCCTCTCCAGCTTTTTCTCTCTTTCTCCTCCGCTCCCTCCTCTCTCTTTCCCTCATCCTTTCTTTCTTTCCCTCTCCCTCTCCGGTCGCTGCGTTCTCCTTCCCTCTCTCTCTCGCCGCTCACTGCGCGCGGGAAACTCTGTTATCTATCTCCTGGAGATTGCATACCCATCTGCTGTTGCTGCTTCTGCTTCAGTTCTTCACCATCAAAGCCCATGTTTCTCTGGCGTAAATTTTTGGGCAACGCAACTAACTGATTCGTGGTCGAAAGAGGAAGTCAAAAAAGATGGAGTTGGAGGTCAGGGTCGTTGGAGGAATCGAGAGCTACTTCGTCTCTCTCCCTCTCTCTTTCATCCAAACCCTTCAATCCACCCATCTAGGGTTTCTTCCTCCCGTTCTCGCTCTCGAGATCCGATTTCACCGAACTGGAGAATGCTGGCATCTGGCCTGGTCGGGCTTTGCTTAGAGATCTCCCGCCATCGAGGTAATTCCAATTGTTCTTCTTCTGTTTTTGGTAGATTTAAGCGCAGTTTGGATGTAAAATGATTTGCAAAGCGTTTGAATGCTCAGAGAAATCCATTTCCTATGGCATGGAGTAGGAATCGCTTGGATGTAAAACGACTTGCAAATCGTTTGAATGCTCATTCAGCCATGTATCTTTTTTTTTTTTTTTTTTTTGATGATAAAGTTGGTTTGGATGGTGAATTATGCGGGGAATTGTTTTGGATGCCCCCCTTTAAGCTAACTGAAGCTTTTCGGCTTTTGATCTTTTTGGTCATTTAACAGTGAGACGGTGAGTGGGAAATCCTAGAAATTCAAGAAAAGATTAGGATAGGTTTATGCAACGGTGATGATTCCTCGGTTGGAAGGGGAAAGCATTCAATTTTTCTGTGCTGTTATTGTTTTTTTTTTACACCGTTGGGTGGGGCACTTTTTTGTGGAAAAAAAAAACCATTTTATATGGCAAGGAGTGGGAAGTGAGAATCACTTCCCAGGTACTGAGGGAAAGGATTCTGCAGAATTGCAAGGATTTTACCTAATTGTGTTTTTTTTTTTTTCATTTTGCAGTGTTCCTACACTTCCCATAGGAAGTTGAAATCCTCTCTATCGAGGAAATGGTTTCGTTTTTTATTCTTTTTACACGTGGAAGAAGTGTCACACAAAACTAAGGAAGAGTGAGCTAGAGGAAAAATCTGAACAATTTTCTTGTCTCGTAATCCTCCAGGTGCACAAGCACACTTTAAAAGGCACATTTGTATAATGAGGATTCCACTATCTGCGGAATTCCTTTTTCATGCTGGTGGAGAATCCCACTGTGCAACCCACCATTGGATTTTGTTTTCCTCTCGATTGAAAAAAATTAGGCCAGACTGTCTTTTCTTGGCAAAGTATCATTGCACCAAACTGTGGAAAATTGAGTTGCAGGGATAACCAAAGTCGTTTTCTCTATTTTGGAACTCTCGAGTTATGCAAATGTGCCTTTTCTATTGGATTCTTAGCTACTTCTAGTAAAATGGGTTATAAAGAAGGATTACTATTATAAAGTTGCAGAGTGAAAGATATAAGGTGGAGGTTTAGTTGGGACACTCATTTTCCTATTACTGATTTACTAGGGCAATCTAGAAAAGGGGAGGTTATTTGATGGCCCTTCGTGGATATTTATTCACCATTTACTTCTTCAAGTTATCCTATTTGATAATAAGATGTTGCTTAGAAAGTAGAATCCCTAAAAATTCATTGGCCTGTTTCCACCCAAAACACAATGTAATTACACCAAAAACGAACACTTTGAAAAGTTCACCCAAAACCGTCAGTTCACCTGATTAGACCTTACGTCGGTCCCACCTTTCCATGAAATCAAATCCTTTCTGCACTGCATCACCACCATTAGATCTGTACTCCCTCACACTTGGCCCGAGCTGAAAAGAAAAACATTTATTATGGCGAAACCCCAAGGTTTGAACCCTCGTTGCCATGGTTCGAACCTTCCATCTTGTGCATTTCTGGGCCAAAGGCCAGAAAGGATAAAGGTTCGAACCCTCGTTGGCATGGTTCGAACCTTCCATCTTGTGCATTTCTGGGCCAAAAATCAGAAAGGATGAAGGTTCGAACCCTCGCTTCCAGGGTTCAAACCTTCCATTTTGTGCATTTCTGGGCCAGATTCCAGATAGCACCAAGGTTCGAACCCACTTCACTGCCTTTCTAGGCCAAAAACCAGAAAAGGAAGAAAATAAAAATAAAAACTCTAAATTGTATAATGCACTTAGATTATGAATCTTCCTACTTGAAATCTCATTGTGCATCCCTAATAAGGACAATTAAATATGGCAAAAGAGAGCTGATTTGAGAAACATTATTTAAATTGTATAATGTGTGATGATTATTTATCAGAACTGAACAATGGAACTATTTTGATTTCATCATGGTTTAAATGTTATCTAGGCAAAGAGAGCTGGTTCAACGCTTAGGTATTGAATAGTTGCAGCTAAGTGGTGTCAAATAATTGAACAAATGGAAAATGCAATTCTGAGCCAAGTCCGTGAGCCTTTCTCATTATTTATGCACCCCATTATAAAGTCATTGTCATTTTGTTGTTGGAGACAAAAAATGGGGGAAGAACCTATAAAAAATTGTAACGATATCGTTATCAGAAGATTTTTAAAACTAGAATTTGAGTGAAATCGTGAGTCGTTCTTATTGTTTATGCATCTCAATATAAAGTCACAATTATTTTCTTGTTAGACATAAAGAATGGATGAAGAAACTATAAATGATGGTAACGATACCGTTTTCAAAAAAAAAATGTCGGGCACCAAATTCAGGTTCGTATGAGTAGGAATTCAAGTTCTTAAAGATTCCCCCCTTAAAAACCATCTATAGATCATCCCATCGACAATTATAAAATGTTTTTTCTTATGTTTGTTGCTATTCTTAACCTTACTTATGGGATCTATGAATTGATCATCTTCATCGTTAATGTTGCACTGCTAAAATGTTTTTATGTTTGTTGCACCCATCATGTCTTTGTAATTTTGTACTGTAATGCTCCACCTTTTTTAACTAATCCGAAAGCCTAGAATTATGTGTGGGGTACTTGATTGATAGTGTTTTAACATTTTTCGTATAGTAGTGACTTTTATTCAGACATGACTGTTACGATTAGTCTATGTGGACTATCTTTGATACATTTTTTTTTTGTTATTTAAAGTCTCTCACACATCCATTATGCTCTCTTACCACAGCTACTTCTATCTAGTCCTGGACTAGTGGTGATCCATAAGCTGCATGCATCAAAGTTTGCAGGCTTTGAGAGACCATGACAAGATCTTTCTTATGATTGGAGACGTTATCATGACATTGGTCGACAAAGAGTAAGGTGGAAGAAGTATGAAGAATATCAAAATCAAGACACCTCCTAGAAAAGAAGAATACAGCACGTGATGGGAGATAGTGGAAACCAGAGCATTGGAGCCAATGTCAATGCCTTTTGATTTGTAAGGGTTTGGTTTATAATTCTTGTGGCAGGCGTTGTGTACATACAAGAATTCCTATAGATATGGGCTGCGCAATATTTTGTATAAAATTGAGTGATGCTAGCTACACTCATATTTTGAGTGTCTGAATGTAAATTGTATGGATTTTATTCTATCAATATATAATGACGTATGTCGAGCTGTTGTATAGTTCATTTATCAAACGTTCACATGCTATTTGTATTATTCATAAAAGACAGAAGTATGATTTTTTATGGCATAAAGTTTTGAATACAAAAGCAATGCATATGAAGTGCAGGAAGGTTGGGAGAAAGGGAGCACTTACACAATTACTAAGACAACATGCAAGATGTGTTCCATTTTTTATTGTTGGAATATTTGCAATTTAGTATTCTTGGTAACCTCTGTAAGTCTTTTTCATTGTTTATGTATCTCAATATATAGTCAGGGCCAATCTCGTTGATGGGAGCGAAAAAATGAACAAAAATCTCTAAAGATCGTAACGATATCGTTATCAAAAACTTTACAGGAAAAGCCGAGCCATTTTCCAGAACGCCCAAAGGTTCAAACCCTCGCTTTGAGGGTTCGAACCTTCTCTTGCTGCCCTTCTAGAGCCATTTTCCAGAGGACACAAAGGTTCGAACCCTCAAAGAAATAAAAAAAATGAGTGTAAATGGAATGAAATCATGAAATGTTACATTACAGGAGCCCATAACATGGAAAAGGGATGGGAAAGGTTACATTACAGGAGCCCATACCATGGAAAAAAGATGGGCTTTTCCTCTATTATAATTACCCTTGTAGGTGCTTTCCTGCTTGTCACGTCCTTCAACATGGGTCTAATTTCTTCATTGCACACGATCAATTCGATATTATCAATAATCCCAACACGGTTGACTGGAAATCAGACAGACCTTGTTTTTGTAGAATCAAAGGAGACGTCTGCATGTTTGAGCTTGTGGGTAAATCTTAGAGAAGGAGATGTCTGCATGTTTGAGCTTGAAAATGGATCTGCTGATAATGGGAAAATAGCTCTGGATGGGAAATAATTAAAGGTTCGAACCTTTAAAGAGTGGGTTCTAACCTTCGGGCTCTTTGAAATTTGGTCTAGGAAGTGCAAAAAATAAAGGTTCGAAGGTTCGGGCTCTCTGGAATTTGGCCCAGGAAGGCAGTGAAGTGAAGGTTCGAACCCTCAAAACGAGGGTTCGAACCTTCGGACTCTCTGGAATTTGGCCCAGGAAGGCAGTGAAGTGAAGGTTCGAACCCTCAAAATGAGGGTTCGAACCTTCATGCTCTCTGGAATTTAGCCCAGGAAGGCAGTGAAGTGAAGGTTCGAACCCTCGAAACGAGGGTTCGAACCTTCGGACTCTCTGGAATTTGGCCCAGGAAGGCAGTGAAGTGGAAGGTTCGAACCCTCAAAATGAGGGTTCGAACCTTCATGCTCTCTGGAATTTGGCCCAGGAAGGCAGTGAAGTGAAGGTTCGAACCTCAAAATGAGGGTTCGAACCTTCATGCTCTCTGGAATTTAGCCCAGGAAGGCAGTGAAGTGAAGGTTCGAACCCTCGAAACGAGGGTTCGAACCTTCGGACTCTCTGGAATTTGGCCCAGGAAGGCAGTGAAGTGAAGGTTCGAACCCTCAAAATGAGGGTTCGAACCTTCATGCTCTCTGAAATTTGGCCCAGGAAGGCAGTGAAGTGAAGGTTCGAACCCTCAAAACGAGGGTTCGAACCTTCATGCTCTCTAGGAAAAGAGAGCTGGTTCTACGCTGAAAAATCGAACAGTTGCAGCTATGTGGTGTCAAATAATTGAACAAATGGAAACCCAAGTTGCAGCCATTCTTCAAGAAGAAAGGTAAATCTGTGTCTTCTGTGTGAGGTTTGCTTGCATCCTTTATTCTTTTCTTCTTAACAAATACATCTCTAGAAAAATGTGAAAAAATAAAAACCATCCATTGAATTGGCCCAACATTGAAGTCCATTGGTGAATGAGGAATTTTGCATCTAGTCTATTCATTGTAAGAGCTGCCTCTTGAACATGTTTAAATCCTCTAAGACTTAAAGACTTCTTTCAATTGACTCAGCATATCATACATGTTACACGACATGGAAAACCGTTTTGAAATATCATGAATATACTGACATATCAATCTGAGCAGCATCCAAGAGTCTTTCTCATTATTTAAAGATCACATTTTAAAATCGAGGCCATCAACTTGCTGGATAATAAATTTGAGAGTGAAAACTCTAAAGGACGATAACGATTTCGTTATTTGAATATAACCTCCATGAGTCTTTTTACTAGTTTATGTATCTCAATAAATAGTCAAGGCCAATCTCGATGTTGAACAACAAAAAAGTCTAAAGGTTTGTAACGATATCGTTATCAAAAAAATTTAGAAACCACTAATCTCTGCAACACAATTGCTCCACAAACATCAATTTCAGTTCAAGGCATTGAAAAACTGATTCGGGATAAAGAACAAAACCAGAACAAGCTTTTCTACGTGACAAATGGGTTGGAAACATGAGTTGAAGAGGGTAAACTCAAATGGTCGTTATTTCATTTCAAATTGTTAGATAATATGCTTACAAAATTATGAAATGTTTGGAACCCAATAATTATTCTAGCACACAAAAGTCATACACCCTTTACAAGTTGATTGGCTCCATATGTCGCCTCCAGTGGAAGTAGATTTACAAGTTCCAAACATGAATGAATCTCTGAGTCCAAACTTAACTTGTTGTGCTCTGCTTCACTAGGAACTAATCCAGGAGCTGACCTGCTCATGGCTTTCACAAAGTGGAACCAAGAGAACATGACAGTGTCTTGCACTTCATATGCAACTTACTAGTTCTACTATAACACACTTCAGGTTTCCTCATTCTACCATGTGGCACCAGACTAAAAGGTAAAAATGACACTGCTAATCAGTACTAATCAGAGACATTCATATCCCGAAGGAGACTTTGCCACAAAGGGAGCTCCTGCACATAAAAGCAAAATAACCCATATGAGAATTCAGTGAAAGAAGAACATAACCAACACTAAATCTTCCACTATGTTTCAAAAATAGGAAAGAGGTTCTTCAATTGTGCATATGAGTGCGCGTCTACTATATATATATAGTCATTATTTCATGTTGCCATCCCTAATTGTCACTAGTCACATACTCGTATCAACAATGAGTCCAATGAGAGGGCCATAAAAGGATTGCTACAATTATTAACCTTTCCTGTTGCTATTGAATAGACTCCAAAGTCCTAGCCAGTTTTACCTGAAGAGTCCTAACATTCAAGAAAGCTATCCAAAGGACCAAATTGATGAATGAATATGATATCAAATAGTATTGAATTCAATTTGTTTCAGGAAAACCAATAGAAATGCAATTCAATATAAGATCGAACAAGCACCATTTCTACAAGAAAAAAAAGGAGATTATGCAATATAGTAACGTTACCATTTCTACAAGAAAAAAAAATCAACTTAAATAATCAATAGCTTACATAACTTGTTGATAACAGAACCTCTAAATACCACTAATATAAAATGAATGGAAGCTCTAATGTATACCGGATTTAGATGATGGCATGAAGTCCATTGATCATAGCCTAATAGCATCAACCCAGTCACTTGTAGTTTGACAATGGCGAATCCATGATGGGGCCCAAGTACATCTTTATAATTCCAATCAGCGGACCATCAACTAGCCCCTTTATCACCAAATGAAGAAACATCAGGCATATTAAAGTCACTTTACTGAAGCCATGGGACAAAATTAAGGCATTATAAGAAAATCTTAAATATCAATGATGATGGCAAGATCCTATTGGACTTTATAAGATATATCTTCTTCATTAGCACTTCAACAATGCTTCAGTTCTAGTAGAGCTCTACAACATTTCATCATACATGCAAAACGAAAGGTTAGAACAGTTAGTGCAATGGTCTTTTTAGCTATCATCAGTCATCAGCAAATTGGGAAATTGTTTGCCCATGTAGAATCCATAGCATGCCCTTCTTTTCCTACTCAAAGGTATAACACATCATATAATATCTCCTTGTATTACAATGCATGTGGTTCTTGTTGGCTTCTGGTACATACTAATTTCACAGAAAATGTAAGGCTCAGGCCAGGGGTTTCCAAACTCAGTTTTCCATTGCAACTCACTAAAAGATCTAAATCATTACAACTTGTTCCACTGGGTCCCATTCAAGCCTTTCTTTTCTTTTCTAAAGACACAAGGTTCATATTGTAGATGTGACAGAGAATTCCACGTAAAAGGTGTGATTATCATGGGTAATAATAGTTATTTACAGAGTACAAAATGGATAAAGCAAAAATGAAAAATGATGATCTTGGATATAGCAACATGGTGAGCACAATCTAATCTAATATTATTCAACTAATCCTAACAAACAAAGCCATCAAAAAAAAAAAAAAAAAAACCCTTATCATATATCTTATATTATCGTAAGATAAGATCATTCATTATTATCCTACACAACACTACTCAAACTAAAGATGGTATGAGTCTTGAGTTTGCATAGTACAACAGAATACAATGGTTTAACTGTGATTGGTTGCTGATGCATATGGAAGATTACAGATGAGCAAAAGGTTACATAGAAGATGATTCCATCTAACTGAGAATATCGACATAGCATTTTTCTAGATCAGGTAGAAACCAATGTGATTCCAACTACACTCAACAATCCAGAAAACAATTATTCAAATTCCCAATGTCCAATCAAGTATATAAACTGAATTTCAGCCAAACAAGTAGAAGAAGAACTCAAGTTCCACAACAACAGAAAAATAAACTAATTCAAGAACCAAGAATCAACTGACAGATTGAGATAGATAGATATATATGTTTACAATTAGAACAATAATACAACCGACACTTACCTAAGAATCAATCTCACCATGTCCCTACTCTTCGGCCACAGAACGGGGAAACCGATACCCAATCGGGAGAGGAACCAAGCAGCTAAGACTCGGATTCGGGCAATGCCACTCCCGATGCTCCATTCTCTTCCGAGATTTAAGCTCCTTGATCGCCCTCCAATTATCCAAGCAAGGAATGTAATCAACGGCTCCAACGAACTTGCAAAACTTCCAATCGATCAGATCCGTGGGAGCTGGGATCGAATCATCCCTCCGATCTTGATTCCTGATCTCATCTGTAACAGATGGAGCAGAAGATTTAGGAATTCTTGAGGAGATTTGTTGAGATCTTTCCAGATCTGAGAGGGAGAGGGAAGAGAATCGATTGGCGAAGACGAGGATAGAGCCGCAGAGAAGAAGAACGAAGAGAGCCAAGAAGAACAGGTTCTTTCTCTCCGAAATTAGGGTTTCGAAAGATGATGCCATTTCCTTTCTTTCTCGAGCTGTAAGAAGAAGAAGAAGATAAAAAAATGGTGGGTAGAGTAGAGAGGGAGAGGGAAAGAGAGAGCTGGGAGTGGAGGGGGAAAGGGAAATAGAGGGAAGCGAGTGGAGAGGGAGAGGGAGAGGGAGAGGGAAAGAGAGAGTAGGGAGAGCAAGAGCAACGGAGGAAGAGAGAATGGGCGGGAGAGGTTCAGTTTTGGAGAAGAACGGGAGAACCAAATCAATTGACATGACGATTTCGTTCGCACAACAAGGGGTAAAAGCGTCCAAAAACGCTGTACGAACACCAAAATGGATATATCGATGTATTTTTGTTTAAAATGGGTGTATACATGTCTAGCACCATTTATTTCGTAAAATTCCCTTTTAATAATTATGAATTTAAGGACTTGCGTTATATTCTAGTTGTTTTTAATGAATTTCTGTGGTTGTAGCCAGTAGAAAGCTACAGCCTACACGTTTATTTAAAGTTCGTCATCTTTTAAGTACTCTCAATAAATAGCAACCCTGACCTGGCGTGTCATTGAATCTCGGAAGAAAGTTGGAAACTTTCTCTACAATTTTTTTAGAAAATCTTTGACACCCTTTTTAAATGAAGTATACAAAAATATTTTTTAGATAGACACAGAGGTAGGAATTCTTGGAACGGACCACAGTACTCCTTTGTATATGTCAGGAGTCCATTGATGAAGAGGCTGAGGAAAGCTTGAATCCAATTTTTTTAGTGGTGGATATAAGTGCAATGAAAATCCTCAGGGAGTTATGCATTTGTATATTGATAAGATAATTCACTATTTCTTGATGTTTGATTTCTCCCCCAGATGAACAAAATAGCTAGGAATTTAAAATACCAGAATGACTCCTCACCCGAGTGGTAAAGAGTGACAGTTCTTACCTGGTTGCACATTATTCAAACTAAACACGCAAGATATATAAGGATGACGTTATAAGAGAGTGTAAGGGCTTCCACTAATCTAACTATCTAAGTTAAACTTTTGTATATCATGTTGTCCAAGATAAATGTGTGCTCTAATAAAAATTAGGGATTTTTATGAAAAAAAAAATTTAGGAAGAAAAACTATCAAATGAATTGATAATTATTCATACATTTTTTTTGACAAAATCACCCCAGTTGATGATATTGTCAACTTTCGTTACAAAAATTGATACTCTGCTCCATCGTATTCTACCTACTAGTGGAAAGGTTATAAAAATAAATTGCATTTTGTGTCCTAGCGGTCTTACTTAAGTAGTCTTGGCAATCTTATTTAAATGTGTGGGTCTTATGCTTAGTTTCTATACATTTGTCGTCCCCTTCGCATGAGTTTTGAGAGTTCGAGTTCGAAGTGCAAGGTATTCGATGAAATGTCTAAATGAGGAATTTTCTTTCGATTTGGCAGTGACTTCGAGTGAGGTTGGAGAGGATGAATTTGGGTATGCTTTTGTGAACATTTAGAGTTTGAAGTCATTTGTTTAGAAACTCTTCATAGGTTTTGATGTTTGCGAGCAGCATGTTGGGAGCCATGTTCGGCAATCTTTGCACAGTGAATGTAAGGTTTTCTCCTAGGTATTGTATTATTTGTGTGGAGTCTTAAATCTCAAGAGTGCTTTTTATTTATTAATCCGAAATCTTTGAACCAACTTTGAGAATGAATTTGATAATAGATGGATTCAACACACCTCATTATGTGATTTGTGAAAGACTTGTCAAACCCTTATTTTTTTCTTTTTTCTTTTGATAACGGAGGAAATCCCTTCTTCTTTTATTCATTCATCACCTCCATTTGATTCTCCTTCATTTATTTGAAACGAGTATTCATCTCTTGCCGAATCTCAGCATAATCACCTACAAACCTAAGACAATTAATTAGGTATGGAAACCAAGAAGAAGAAAAGTTGCAGGAGGTTGACGATATCATCGACTTAGCTGATGATATCGTCAACTTGGGTAATTTCGTTCAAAAATCTGTACGAACAATTATCTGGTCATTGTATGATTTTCCTTCATAACATCGTTTAATTATGATTTAAACTTAACTTTTTCATAAATATCCCTAAAAATCAAGCTCACAGCTAGATTAATTATGGCGCTCCATGGTAGTATCGTGCGGCGCTCATGTTAACAACATGGGTGGGGCCCGTCTTCGGAAGATCCAAACCATTCTAGGCAAAGCTACATTGCACTGGCGCTGCATCAGACATGCATATGCACATGGGTGGGGCCTACCTATAAGAAATTCAATCTGTCCATTTGTTTTAACACACATTGTGGTATATACATATAAAATATTATTCAAATAAGTAATATGCACACCATTGGACACATGATTCAGCTTTATCTACTTTCTCTTTCTTTCCTGATGGAAAAAGAAGATAGGCACACGTTTAAAATCAACTATTCAATCTAATAGGAGGCCCCACGAAATATACTTTGAAGTTTTTTATACAAAGAACAAGATGAGTGTAAAAGATGATTAACGGAATGGATTTCTTAAAGGTGGGCCCCACCCATTTGCACAGGCCAGGTGTTGCATTGTAGATTTGCCCAACCGTTCTACGGCCGTAAAAAAGGCTCCTCCCAAGTTCCAAGTCACCTTCACTTAAGATCGACTCCTTACCCGAGTGGTAAGGAGCGTTAGTTTTTACCTATCTACTCGAGGTTCGAACCCAGGGTATGTCAGTTTTTCCCACTTGTGGGAGCTCATTTCCCACTTGTGTGGACTTTCTTCTCATGTGCGTGCGTTTCCTTTCCACTTAAATGAGCTGTTTTTCATATGTACGCGGGTTCTCTCTTGGATTCCAACCAAGAAATAAAAAAAGTCACCTTCACTTGAAAACTAAGAAGTCTGTAGGATTTTAAATTAAAAACCTCCTACGGAACCATTTTGTTTGAGGAAGGGAAATTTTCAAATGAGCTCTTGGCTCAAAGACTCAAACTCGTGCCGTAAACACCTCAAACGAGATAGAGCTCAAATTACCAAGAAACACGTAACACATGGATGCGATGCATTAAAAGTTGAGCGTTGAGGATCAAGGATTTTAAGGAAGGATCTTGCCAACCGTCTTTGATAAAGACTCCTTCCAAGTTCCAACTATCTTCACATGAAAACTAACTATACCGGTTTCTAGGATTCTATGGTGCAATTTTTTTTTTTAATAAAACCTTTTATATCCCCCAAAATAGGTAGACAGGCAACCACCATAAATTTTTAGAGTGGAATGACACTTTTGATTATCAATATCGCTATAATGCATAATTTTAGAAGTTATCTTTATCTAAAGGTTGTAATAGTAATAATTAATATAGTACATTTAGTGGGAGAAAATAATCCTACGTAAATCTATTTATATCAATATTAGGCACATTTTACTAAATCCAAATCGATCGTAATGACGACCAACAACTATAATTATAACTAATTGATCTAAGATTAACTTTATGTGCATGAGAGACTTATTGAGAAAGAAAGACAATTGGGACTTGAGATAAAAATAATAAAATGATTGCATTTTTGTAAATCTTTAGACATCGAGTAATATAACAAACATTCTTTCGATTTTTTAAAACATAATTTTCATGGAGGAGTAGACACTTATTTTACCGAGTAATATAATAACAAGAAATATATGCTATATAGATTCTTTAATGTTTAAACTGTTCAAAAATAAATCTGTTCTTACAGGGTCTCTGGCCATATCCCAATCTAACAAGAATTAGGCCCACCTACTTGATCGACCATAGTGAAATTTGGCCAAAACTATCACGAGGGCAAAATTTATTATGAGTTGTTTCACATTTTATTTAATAGCCTCCCAAAATTTCGAAGTTCTTGCCTCAAAGTATCGGTCTCGCGTTGTGAATATCTCAAACGAGATATAGCTTACATTACAATGAAACAGCATGTTACACATTGGGATCCGGTTCCTACACATTGGAGGCCATGCATTAAAAGTAGATAGTTGGAGACAATGAATGATATCTTGTAATGGTTTCTTACCATAAGTATCGAAGGTGACCTTTTCACATGCACCCCGAGGTCATGTCATAATCCAAAACTCCAACGGGGAAGGAGAGATTATGGAGACGAAAAGGACGAGTAAACAGTCGGAAAAGTGGGGTACTGGATGAAAGAGACATGCTTGGGTAATTCTTTTACTCTTAATTAAACTTTATTGGAGAGTTTTTTTTCTTTTTTTTTAAGGAAAATTAAATAATTCCAGACTCAATTACATAAATTATATATGGGAATGGAGTGTGAGTTATGTCTAGGACCCAAGTTGTACGTACCCACTATAGCTAGCCACCACGTATGAAGCCATCTGTGTAAATCACAAGAAATTGAATATGGACATGAGCATTTTCATTGGAGATATTTACTAAGGGAGGGGAAGGAAAATTTGAGGGGGAAGGAAAATGAAGGAGATGGGAGGGGAGGGAAAATTAATTTTACCTCCTCTTGTTTGGGAAGTCAAAAAGTAGGGGGAAGAAAAGTGGAAAAGTAGGGTTTTGTTTGTTTGTGAGATAAAGAGAAAATTACCGTTTTGCCCTTACTTTTGTAAAAACTTTAAAATTCTTTTTTATATATAAAGGGCAATTTGGTAATTTAACTCATTTTCCCCTCTCCTCTCCCCATTTTCCCCCCATTTTTGGGGGGGGGATTTTTTTACACAATTTCACACCCCACCCCCCCCCCCCCTTTCCCAAACACCCTCCAAAACCATTTTCCCCCCACTTTCCCCCCTTTTTTTCCCTCCCCCCATCTCTCCCCCCCTTCCCAAACAGAGGGTAAAGGGGAACGTTTAACTTCTCCTACCAAAACGTTATTGCCAGTTTGCATCTTTATCATGGTTTGATAATTGATTTTATGTGCTGCGTCTTTATCGTGTATGGGCTAATGTATTAGTTTCTGACTGAAAAATTAGCTCCTGTTGGTTATATTTTAAACAATTTGAAACGGAAAAATTTTCAAGAAAGTGCCGAATTTTTTGCTTATTTTCACAAAAGTACATGAAAAATTGAATATTTCAAAAAAGAATACTCGTTTTCAACAATTCTTTTAACCAAGTCCTCTCCATAAAATAAATTAAAAAATGATAAAAGTACTCTTCTCTTATGACAAGATTTCGTCATTTATTAACTCTTCCCTCCCCAAAACCAACCATTGAGAATTGCTAAAGTGATCCTCACTTGGTATCTTTATGTCATTTTTCAAACTTCTATCTTGGTGAGTACTTGGTTGAAAGAAATATGGAAAACTTTTATCCTCTTTTGAAATATTCAAATTCTCATGCGCTTTTTTGAGAATGAGGCAAGAATTTTATACCTTTTCGAAGAATTTCGATTTGAGAAAACAAAAATCTCTTAATCTTCATTTTTAATTACTTGTAGGGTGCTTTGGATGTAAGTAAAGTAACAAATTTAATGCAAAGGAAGCGAGAATATTCTAAGTTTCAAGGCCTCCTTGGCTTTCTATCAAATTTAAAAATCGGCATTAGTCATGTTATAAATCTTCAGACATCAAGAAATATAACTAAGTTTCATTCCAGTCTTAAAACCATAGTTTTTGTAGATGAGGACCGTTTATGACAGAACAATTACTTTCGTAGACACTTATTAACAAATATGCATTGATCCTAATTTGACTTGCATCCTATCATTATTCACGGATGAATGTAATAACAAGATATATATTTACACTACATAGGTTTTTATTTTTTATTTTTTATGTTAAACTGTACATAAATAAATTTCGTCTCACATGGTTTCCTGCCAAATCCCACTCTATCAACGTCTGTAGTGAAATTTGGCCAAAACTATTCTTATTATGGAATGTTGAACATTTTATTTAAGAGCCTCGAAAATTTTGGCCAAAACATGTAACACATACAGGGCAATGCATTAAAAGCAGAGCGTTTGTCGAGGGCAATCATTGTACGAAGGATATCAATGACAGTTTCTCTCCATGAATACTCTTTGCAAGGTTCCTTTTCATATTTGAAAACGACTTTTTCTTTTTTTGGTAAAAATATGAAAACTACATAGGTAACCAGATGTCATGTCATAATGGAAATATCCAACGTGTGAAGAGGAGAGCTCATTGAAACGAAAGGGATGGCTTATCCCCATGAAATAGACGTGCGGTGACGAATGGATAAGGAACTCGACGTGGAGTGAAACTCCAGTCTGGCCCAACCATTGAATATAGAAAAGCACTCAAGATATAACTCCTGCCCTCAAATGGGGTGTTTACTAATTTTACTCCAATCAAATTGATTCCACGAGACGGTTGAGTATATGAATGATAATGTAGGAATGACAGTTTCATGCATTATTGATCATATGATAATTTCAATGAATGATATCTTCTGACAGTTTCGTTCAATAAGCATCGAATCCTGAGGTCATAATCGAAAATTCCCAAGGTGTGAAGGAGACATTAATTTTTTTACTCTTAATTAAACTTTATTAGAGATTTTATCTACATCCTTTCTAAATGAAGTATAGGAAAATTAAATAATTTCAGACTCCATTACGTAAGTTAAATATGGGAATGGGAGGGTGAGCAGTCTACGACCCAAGTTGTGGGTACCCACTATGGATAGCCACCACGTATGAAGAACCATCTGTGTAAATCACAAGAAAACGAATGTGCACAGGAGCATTTTCATTAGAGATATTTACTAAAGGGGGGAACATTTAACTTCTCCTACCACAACGCTGTTGCCAGTTTGCATCTTTATCCTGGTTTGAAGATTGATTTTAGGTGCTGCATTTTATCATGTATGGGCTAATGCATTAGTTTCTGACTGAAAAGCTAGCTCCTTTTGGTTATATTTTAAACAATTTGAAACGGAAAAATCACAAGAAAGTGTAGAATTTTTTGCTGATTTTAACTCACAAGAGCACATGCAGATTTGAGTATTTCAAAAAAAGTATAAAACTCTTCAACAATTATTTCAACCAAGTCCTCTCCATAAAAGAAATTTGAAAATGATAAAAAAAACCTTCTCTTATGAAAATATTTCGTCATTTATTAACTCTTCCCTCCCCAAAACCCAACCATTGAGAATTGCTAAAGTGATCCTCACTTGGTATCTTTATGTCATTTTTCAAACTTCTATCTTGGTGAGTACTTGGTTGAAAGAAATATGGAAAACTTTTATCCTCTTTTGAAATATTCAAATTCTCATGCGCTTTTTTGAGAATGAGGCAAGAATTTTATACCTTTTCGAAGAATTTCGATTTGAGAAAACAAAAATCTCTTAATCTTCATTTTTAATTACTTGTAGGGTGCTTTGGATGTAAGTAAAGTAACAAATTTAATGCAAAGGAAGCGAGAATATTCTAAGTTTCAAGGCCTCCTTGGCTTTCTATCAAATTTAAAAATCGGCATTAGTCATGTTATAAATCTTCAGACATCAAGAAATATAACTAAGTTTCATTCCAGTCTTAAAACCATAGTTTTTGTAGATGAGGACCGTTTATGACAGAACAATTACTTTCGTAGACACTTATTAACAAATATGCATTGATCCTAATTTGACTTGCATCCTATCATTATTCACGGATGAATGTAATAACAAGATATATATTTACACTACATAGGTTTTTTATTTTTTATTTTTTATGTTAAACTGTACATAAATAAATTTCGTCTCACATGGTTTCCTGCCAAATCCCACTCTATCAACGTCTGTAGTGAAATTTGGCCAAAACTATTCTTATTATGGAATGTTGAACATTTTATTTAAGAGCCTCGAAAATTTTGGCCAAAACATGTAACACATACAGGGCAATGCATTAAAAGCAGAGCGTTTGTCGAGGGCAATCATTGTACGAAGGATATCAATGACAGTTTCTCTCCATGAATACTCTTTGCAAGGTTCCTTTTCATATTTGAAAACGACTTTTTCTTTTTTTGGTAAAAATATGAAAACTACATAGGTAACCAGATGTCATGTCATAATGGAAATATCCAACGTGTGAAGAGGAGAGCTCATTGAAACGAAAGGGATGGCTTATCCCCATGAAATAGACGTGCGGTGACGAATGGATAAGGAACTCGACGTGGAGTGAAACTCCAGTCTGGCCCAACCATTGAATATAGAAAAGCACTCAAGATATAACTCCTGCCCTCAAATGGGGTGTTTACTAATTTTACTCCAATCAAATTGATTCCACGAGACGGTTGAGTATATGAATGATAATGTAGGAATGACAGTTTCATGCATTATTGATCATATGATAATTTCAATGAATGATATCTTCTGACAGTTTCGTTCAATAAGCATCGAATCCTGAGGTCATAATCGAAAATTCCAAGGTGTGAAGGAGACATTAATTTTTTTACTCTTAATTAAACTTTATTAGAGATTTTATCTACATCCTTTCTAAATGAAGTATAGGAAAATTAAATAATTTCAGACTCCATTACGTAAGTTAAATATGGGAATGGGAGGGTGAGCAGTCTACGACCCAAGTTGTGGGTACCCACTATGGATAGCCACCACGTATGAAGAACCATCTGTGTAAATCACAAGAAAACGAATGTGCACAGGAGCATTTTCATTAGAGATATTTACTAAAGGGGGGAACATTTAACTTCTCCTACCACAACGCTGTTGCCAGTTTGCATCTTTATCCTGGTTTGAAGATTGATTTTAGGTGCTGCATTTTATCATGTATGGGCTAATGCATTAGTTTCTGACTGAAAAGCTAGCTCCTTTTGGTTATATTTTAAACAATTTGAAACGGAAAAATCACAAGAAAGTGTAGAATTTTTTGCTGATTTTAACTCACAAGAGCACATGCAGATTTGAGTATTTCAAAAAAGTATAAAACTCTTCAACAATTATTTCAACCAAGTCCTCTCCATAAAAGAAATTTGAAAAATGATAAAAAAAACCTTCTCTTATGAAAATATTTCGTCATTTATTAACTCTTCCCTCCCCAAAACCAACCATTGAGAATTGCTAAAGTGATCCTCACTTGGTATCTTTATGTCATTTTTCAAACTTCTATCTTGGTGAGTACTTGGTTGAAAGAAATATGGAAAACTTTTATCCTCTTTTGAAATATTCAAATTCTCATGCGCTTTTTTGAGAATGAGGCAAGAATTTTATACCTTTTCGAAGAATTTCGATTTGAGAAAACAAAAATCTCTTAATCTTCATTTTTAATTACTTGTAGGGTGCTTTGGATGTAAGTAAAGTAACAAATTTAATGCAAAGGAAGCGAGAATATTTTAAGTTTCAAGGCCTCCTTGGCTTTCTATCAAATTTAAAAATCGGCTTACTCATGTCATAAATCTTCAAACATCAAGTAATATAACTAAGTTTCATTCGAGTCTTAAAACCATAGTTTTTGTAGAGGTGGACCCTTTATGACACAACAATTACTTTCGTAAACACTTATTATCAAATATGCATTGATCGTAATTTGACCTGCATCTTATCATTATTTACCGATGAATGTAATAACAAGATATTTACACTATATATGTTTTATTTTATTTTATTTTTATATTTATTTTTTATGTTAAACTTTTCATAAATAAATCTCATTTCACATAGTTTCCTGTCAAATTCCTCTCTAACAAGAATTTGGTCCACGCCCACCTATATCATGCAAACCTTTCTACCAATGACCGTAGTGAAATTTGGCCAGAACTATTCTTATTATGGGCTGTTTAACATGTTACTTAAGAGCCTCCCAGATTTTGGGAGTTCTTGCCTCAAAGCAACAATCTCGACTCTCTTGAACCAAAAAATACCAGTGAAACATGTAACACGTGGGAGGCAAAGCATTAAAAGCAGAGAGTTTGTCGAGGGCAGTCATTGTACGAAGGATACCTATGACAACTTCTCACCATGAATACTCTTTGCAAGGTTCCTTTTCATATATGAAAACTACATTTTTTTTTTTTTTTTGGTAAAAATATGAAAACTATATAGGTAACCAGATGTCATGTGATAATGGAAAAATCCAAGTTGTGAAGAAGAGGGGTCATGGAAACGAAAGGGATGTCATTTCCCTATGAAATAGACGTGTGGGGACGAATGGATAAGGAACTTGACGTGCAGTGAAACTTCAGTTTGGGCTCAACTATTGAAAATAAAAAACCACTCAAAATATAAGTACCACCCTCATATGGGGTGTTTTCTAATTTTACTCCAATCAAATTGATCCTACCGTATGGTTGAGTTTATGATTGATAATGTATAACTGGCAGTTTTTTGCATTATTGATCATATCATGGGTTTTTATGTTCAAGTTTACAATGGAACCAACTCTTATTAGAGTGAAACTTGGAACATTTCATAAAAAAAGATTATGTTTATTTTGAACAATAAGAATAACTTCTTCTATGAATTTCCCTCAATTTTGATCCACTCGTAGTTCGCCCCATGTAAGATTGAGCTTAGGATTAATAAAGTAATTAACATAGTTGAATAGTGGGAGCAACTCCTTTCAAAGTAAAGTTTAGAGACATCACATAGAAAGGAGGGGCCTTTATTTTGAAAGGTGGAAGCCATTAAAAATCTTCGAAAGTTGGAAGCCACTGTTAAAGCTCCACTCCCCTCAAGAGAGCTCCTTACATTAGCAGTAAGGAGTCGTAGTTCTCGTTGGGAGCGTGGGTTCGAACCCTGCCTCCTCCCTCTTTGCATATGTGATTTTTTATTATCCCACATGTATGAGTTGTTGTGTATTTATGTCTCCTCGTATGTGTGATTTATGTCTATGTCTCCTCTTATGTGTGAGTTTATATACTCCTCGCATGTGTGAGTTCCCATTACCTTACACATGTGAGTTGTGTCATGAATCTCAGAGTCTAGTCCATTCTCTGGGTTACCAAAAAAAATGTAACACTCCTCTCAAGAATGAGAAAGGTAGCATAAAACTATGAGAATCTAGATGTGTGTGATACCAATTAAGATGAGAACAAATAACCACTAGACAGCTAAGTAAAATATAGGAGTCTACGATGGGGCTCACATGTCGAAATCTCGTCCACTCAAAATTATTGAAATCCATTTGTATGGAATTCCACTGAATTTTACTCTTATGAGAGTTGATCCAGCCATGAGATTGAACTTATGGTTCATAATAAGATCAATGCATATTATTAAGAATGCCTTTGTCAAATAAGCCCAATCGAATTGAGTTTAAACAACTTGCTGACCAACTTAGCTGTTTATTCTCAGTCCTGGCTTTGTCTTACGTCAGATCGTTCTCAAAGCAGTAGAAGAAAATTCCATGGAGCACATTTTTCCATATTGGAGTACAGTGTTTCCATTCTCCATAAAAGATGAGTAATCATGAGTAGTACGTACTTTTGTTAGGATGATAAAAGAGCAATATTGGCAAGACAGGAGAAAAAGGACAATTTTGGAAGAATATCTTTTTGGCCTTCGTGGAAAATCTCTCATCTCTATCTTAGAAATAATAAACCACACCATCAATCAAACTGAATGCCAGCCTTTACATGGCCAGACCAGTTTGCATGTTTATCCCACATTGATTTTTTAAGAAAAAAAAATTCTTTATCACTAAGTTAAGCTTAGTTATCATTAATTAAACACTATTTGTTATACGACCAATTACTAATTTTAAAAGCCAAAATATATTTTAGTTAAAAGTATAACATGCTTGAGCTTGACTCAGGACACAATCGAGCCGAGCCAACCAAAAGCCCAATCGAACCGAGCCTTATCACTTTATCAGCTTGCTGGCCAACTTGGCTTTAGATACTCGGGCGGCTTTGCCTTGCATCATATATTTTTCAAAAAGCAGAGGAAGATTAATATGTGGTTTGACTCCTGCCAAAAAAGGTAAGAGACAAAACGCATGTTACATAGTTTTATCATTGAGGAATGACTTTGTTATCTATTCGTTTCCCAAATCAGGAGGGAACATTAGCTAGGAAAGTCGATGGCTATCACCCTCAATGTACACTCCTCAGAGAAAGACTTGACCAAATATGCTAGCTACATTGTTTTCTCCATATTTAAGTGGAGTAAGGATACTCTTTTGTATTGTAGCTATCACACCCATGGTATGACACTTTCCTACAACTACATTTTCCGGCCCACATAGGGTTTATCTGGAGCGCTCAAGGCGAATCTCATCCCCTCCAATAATGCATCCTCAAGTTTCAGTTAAAAAAAAGGAGTCTATCCCAACGTACGATATGAGCACCATTAATGAAACATTTTAGATAACACGTTAGCAATGATGTTACATCAGTGCTAATCAATCAGATAATGGAACCCACTCCTTTTGAATTGAAATTTATGGATGAACTAGTGAAGAGGATAAGATTTATCTTGAAGGATCGGGATTATCTATATGTTGGCCCCACGATCGAGTTCTTGAAAGATTCATTTAAGTATGCTTCTCTTTGGCATATCAACTCGTGCTTCACGAGTAGTGGCATTTTAGTTTGAATATAAGAAATTTATAAACACAGACAATTGAGAAACATGGCAATTTAAAAAAGAAAAATCAACCTGACATTTGTGCGGACATGCATCAATCAACATGACACGGTTCTCACATTCTATTCATATAAATGGCCTATGCTCCTATGAGAACCATGCTCTCGTACGCACCACCTGGATTGTTGGGGATCGAAAGATCCAAGTGGGACCACCGTGGATATAAAGCTTGAAGCTAGTCTCAGAGGAGATCCCTGAGAACTTCCAGCAAGCTCACCATATATATGATGCATCCGAACCATTCATACACTCTAGACCCCGCTTGATAGTCATTAGATGTTGCAGTTTTCACTCACCAAATGAATTGGACAATTGAATGGAGGGTCAAAATCAGATCCAATTTAAAATTAATTCACCCCGTCACTCCCGCTCCCCTACATGAATTGCCACTTGCCCCTTGCTCTAATTGGAACTATATCCAATAAAAATGAAAAAAAAGAAGAAAAGAAAAGAAAGTGCATGAGAAAAATACAAATAAGCTCCCTTTCCTGAAATCAAGGTTTATTTATTGTGCCTATGTATAGCCTACCACTAATCCATGAAGTGACCAACCAAACCTCTCCTCTATGGAGCTTGACGGACTTAGATTGAGCTCAACCAGACTCAAGCTGAAGCTTGATTAGAAATTGAGTCGAGCTAAGCTGAGGTTGAATTTGGCTTGCATAAAAAGCTTAAGCTCTTCTGAAAGTCATAATATTATATTTATGTGACTTTACATAATCTTTTTAAGCATTCCTCGTACAAGGAAAAGATAGATGGGCGATGCCTATTCAAGGACTCATACAGGGACTAGCATATACTCATCAGGGACTAGGTGGTGACTTGTTTTACAAAATAATGTGCCCATATATATCAAACTAGGTGGTTAGCAATATCAGTTGTTTTTTAATTAAAAAAACACTTATTTTTCAAATTGATGCATCAGAACGAATTGATCACTAAACTTGTCTTTTTAGCCAAATGATGCTATAGGGCACAACGAGGTCGGTCGGGGGATCGTGGAACCCAGAATGTCGCAGCCGTGCAAGAGTCCGACTGTGGAGACTCTTGTTATCTGCTTGATCCAATGCGCCACAAGCTCGCCTATAGCTGGTGCTGTCAGTTGACACAGGATCAGCCCAAAACCACTCAGGCCCGAATTTGTTAATTGAGGATTCAAACTGTCCAACAGTAGGTCCCACACTCAGGTTTAGGGTTGGATTGTCTTACCAAGCCTAGAGGTGGCAAAACTTGGCCTGACCCGCTAACCTGACCTTGATCCAACCTGTATTTTACCAGTCAAACCTGACCCGCAAAAATATTGGTTGGTCATGGGTCGGGTTAGGG
This sequence comes from Camphora micrantha, assembly GCA_003546025.1. Lineage (NCBI taxonomy): Eukaryota > Viridiplantae > Streptophyta > Magnoliopsida > Laurales > Lauraceae > Camphora > Camphora micrantha. The sequence goes on along the minus strand of QPKB01000008.1, from coordinate 16,499,203 downwards.
TTAACCCTCCCAATCAGCATGACCCACATATACTCCCTTTATCTTTATATTTATTTTATATATGAGTTACGCTCCAAAACTCCCCATGCATTTTTCACAAAAAATGCCCCTCCTTTAGTTAATGAAATTGTGACACATGTCATTAATGATATACTTATCCATTCTCTCCGAAACATACTCCTAAAAAGGTGGATCTTTTATAGATTTTTTTTAAAATACTAACAAATCATTGGCTATTAGATAGTGGCAGAAACTCACCTTTTGAGACAAGGGGTTTTTTTGAGAATTTTATTTATATATATATATATATATACTTTCATTGGAGCATCTCTCATATATATATATATATATATATATGAGAAATACTCATACACAAACTTTCCTTACGGTCTTACAGTACAAGGTACCTCATGAGGCCACCTACTTGTCCATCTGAGCTGACCATCCAAATTCACCCCTTCTATTTACACAGGTCCCACCGGATTTTGATAAATTCAAATGGAGTGACCAATTAGATGGAGGGTCAATTTTAATGCTTTATAAAAAGCCATTAAACTTGTGGACCGCGAATGAATGAGTTAGAAGTATAAGATTGACCTTCGAATTTGATATCTAGGTTGGCCCCACTTGAATCTTTAGATACGCCCTTGTTCTATGATTTGCGGGGTCCCTAGTGGGCCTCACTTAGTGGCTTGTACCGTAAGACCGTACGTGAAGCTTGTACGGAAGCATTTCTCTCTCCCTCTCTCTCTCACACATACACATACATATATATATATATATATATATATAAAATATTAAGTATATGAATTTTTTAATTTTTTGTGCGATTTCAATGTGTGGATACTGTGACAATTATAAATCCGAATTTCCCCTGATCCGCTCATTCCTCACATATTTTTGCAAAACCTTTGGATGAAGGAGAAAAAAAGAAGGTGAACACGTTTCAGCCGTCTAAACTAACATTTAGAACAACACCAACATTAATAATAATAAAAAAAAAAAATTTATTGTTGTTATTATTATTATTTTGATAGAAAGCCTTTGGGTTGACCATTGTACTCTGCAGTAATAGTAGTAAGAAGGACCTTGTCCTCTCCGTCTGAGTTTTCTTTCACCCTCTACGACTTTGACTCAGACAAATTGTGAGTTAAGGAAAACAACGACACATTGGGGAACCGTTTAAAAGTTGATCATACCGTTGGATTTATAATTTGATAAAAAGTTATGATAATGAAGATGTATAAATTGTGTTGATGACTTTTTTCTTATCAAATGGAAATCCAAACGGTGGGAGTAACTCTGACCGAGAATAAATTTGGAGACAACCTACAAGAAGAAAAGTGGCCTTTCAGTGACACTTTTGTAGTACCTATTTTGATTTACTGCTGTTAAATAAGTTTATTAACGGCTCTTATTTTGTTCCGCGGTGTAGGGAATTCTTGGTCGAGTTATTTATTAGTGGCGGATAACATTTTCCACCGCTAAAGGTCAAAATTTCTGTCCCATTGTTTTCAAAATCCATGTAAAAAATAAACTCGTCACTTTTCATCAGAGTCGAAACTTCTCTAGTTACTCTTTCGCTCTTTGAGAATTCTTCGAAGAAGAAGAAACGGTTTCACGTAGATATAGGTTTTCGGGTTGATT